>JBBMOY010314447.1:0-12073 GCA_037951405.1 Platydemus manokwari | reverse complement strand
AAGACTTCTTCGTTTTTCTCCCATCTTTTTAATAGGTTTTATTTCATTGTACGGTTCACCCGTATCGTGATTCTTACTCTCTGGTTAAGCAAGCCACGCTTCGCCAGTTCCTTGTTAACATAATCATAATAAATCAATTTGTGTATATCAATCTGTTATTCATTATTTAATTGATAATTATATTTTAGTCCTATCGTTATTGTTATTTATTCTATTATCGTAATTTTTATATATATAATCTGCTTCTATCGAACGTAACCAGTCGTTGGAGTCCGATTGAAATTAACGAGCATCGTAGAGACATAAAGCGCAACCAACCAACACCTTAAAAACCAAAGTCATTACAAGATAGAGAACCACTATAACCAAAACGTAATACTTTGTAAAAACCGTAGAACACAAAAATTCTTGTATTTTATGAAATTAACAGCTCATTGATAGTTTTTACCATAAATTCTTGAATTTTCATATCTTTGGCAATAATCAAATTACTATAATTGGCAATGGGATTTCTCATTCAGGTTATATTAACACCCATTCGTGTAATTTCGATCGCAATTACGCATATCTAACGTTACTAGCAGTCAAGACTGTTCGATTTTGATTCGTTGCATTGATAACAGGTTCTGCGGTGACTCAGCGTTATCGTCAAGTCCAGTAGTTTCTCGAGTGTTTTCTAATTAATTAGCTGCTTTTTCTTATTTCTATGCTTAACTGACAGATATTCGTTGTTTCTTTTGTTTTGGTTCACTATTGTTAGCCATTTTTAATATCGATTTAAAATAAAAAAATATTTCGGAAATTGAAACAAATGTTTCGATATTTTATTTCTGAAAATTGCAAATAGCCAAGTTATACATAAATATTTAACAATTATATATTATGAACTTTATAAGTTAATATTTTCAATTTCAGTTAAAATTTAGTTGCTTTGAATTTTATTATTTTTTCTAGGAAGCTAAAAGGCGAGAATCCAGATATGATTTCGAAAAAGATATCAAAGTACATTTTTTTTGTTTAGATAAAAATGTTCAAATCAAATAATAACCATCTTTTTTAATATTTCAAGGAATTTTCAAGGCATGCATCAAAATATTGATATCGCGAAAAGACATGAAATAGTAAACTTTATTTATGAATATTTATATTTATACAGGTCATTGTATCTTTTCTGCACCAACACACGCACGCACGCATCATTTTATTTTATCTGTATTACTCAGATTTTTTTCTAAACAGACATGTCACAAAAGTAGATTGACCAATTAGAAGTCTCAAAACTACACTGAAGGAAATCGATAATTAATTCGATCATTACTGTTATTAAAAAGGGCCTGATTTTTATAATACTTTCTTTGTTATGAATTTTAAGTGAAAATTAAACCTTAAAATTAAAATTTAATTTGCCAAACATATTATCTTTGAATAATTGAATATATTCAAGATAATTTAAATTTTATAATGAAATTGGTTATATTAGTTATTTAATTATTTACTTGTGTTATTTTCTTTTTTCAGAAAATATGGAAGCATTTATATAGATATCCCATGTACAATATTAAGAAATTTAATATTAAGAATTGTGATAGGATAACTGTGATTATATTTATTTTTGTTGTATTTAGCAAACAGGAATCTCAAGATTAATATAAATTAGATACACTTATTGTCTTTCACTTTTGTTTTAATATTTATGTTATGAAATTTCTTTGTTAATTTCTTTGATTAATAAAGCACAGAAATTGCTCCAATCAAAAGATGACTCTTGTTTTTTGGATGATTTTTTTTAATAAACAGAGCTTTATCTTATATTCTGTCTAAAATGAGTCGGTAGATATTTAATGGAATTGATTCAAGTTATTTATTTTTATATCCAGTTTAATTCATTATTGACTTGGGGTAATTGAAAATGAATTACATTACCGATGTATTATCGTTTCTCTATTATTAAGATTTATTTGAGGTGTAATTGGTCTGTTTCAAGTAAGCTCGCAATAATAATTTAATTTTAATTTGTGTGGTTTTATTTATACTACATCGTTTAATCTGTGAGATTTATCACTATTAGTAACAATGCCTTCGAAGCAGTCCTCATATTCTTTATTTCTTTATACTTTTTTGATGACTTTGTATAACTCACTCAATTTTCTGCGTAGTTCACTGTAAGAATGGTTTCATATTTTCTATTTGTTATATATTTGGGTTAATGGTGGATTCCGGAAGTTCATACGGAATTATGCGTCTTTGTCGATGGATTATATCTTTGCGTGGTGAATATTTTTAGATGAATTCTTGATTGGGATATCAGTTGTTTACCAGAACTATGTTTCCTTTATTTGACCTTGTGCAAGATTTGTTATATCTTTGGTTACTAATTTCGTTTTGCTATAAAGAATTCTGATATTTTTCATTCCATGGACAATTTTTGCATTCTTAGTGTTCCGCAAATCCTTGCAAACATTTTAATTATAAATCCAACAAATAGGCTTTTATTTATTCATAAAACCATCAGATTGTGAGATTTGTTTATTTTCTTTATTTAAAAGTATTTTATCTTTGTTTTTTAATTTGTGAAATTCAATTCCTTAAGGAACATTTTTATTATAACCACACCGATATTAGTAATTAAATATTATCATCGCATTTCAATATCACTAAATATCTAACATTGTAAAATCATTTCTATTTCATCGAATTCCTGTTACTTGACAACATTTCAATTCGTTCTTCATTTGTTATGTTTTTGTCTGATATTTCAATTTCGAATTTCAGAAATCTGAATTAGCATATCAAATACTCCAATGTAATAAAAGTAAATCTTACAATTTTAAATTTTTGCCTTTAGTGTCTTCCTTGGTATTTTTAGCTTGAGTTTTATATAAATAAATACACGGCATGATAAGCGTCGAATAGGATTTCTATTTTTTATTATAAATATCGGTTTATTATTAAACTGAATTTAAAACTACTTTTATAAGCTCAATATTCTTCTTCCAATCGTCAGAAATGTTCACTTGATCTAAAATTAAGTAAATTTCTTAAATCTCATGATATTCCGTTTTGTAAATAAAGATATAATCACAACCAGAAAGCAAAATTATCGATTTATTTATTAAATTTTCTATTCGATACTGATGATTAGAAAGAACTGCGAACCATATTTATCGGTGAACAACTCGTGGTATTGTTAAATTTAAATTGCAAAAATCTTCCTGAATGAATTTGATAGGTACAATATGTGAAGCTGAAAAATGTGAAAGAAGTAAATTATTAACTTCTGAGGTTAGAGTATGTATCATTGCAATTAGGAACAAAAATTTTGAATTTTCACGATAGTGATGAGAATAAATAAATTTTGTTCATTAAAAATGAACTTTTGAGCTTTATTATATGAATAATTAATTTCTCTGTTGATTTAAGGTCGTCTTTCACAAATATGAATCTAAAAATCTAGTTTGATGATTTAAATTGAACTAACATTTTTTTAAATTAAATTTTATATAATAATTAATTTGGTATGAATTTTTTTGTATAAATCAAATTTATTTGTTTAAATAATTGTATTTAGATATAATTGGGTGTCGCGATTTTTCAGTTTGTTTTCAATAAGTGATTTTTCAGTATGTTTTCAATGGATGATTTGTAAAAATAGTAGCGGCTTACATGGCGACCACGCATCAGAATTCGATTGTGAAAAGATCTATGACTGAAAAATATGAGAAATCCGATGAGACTATATAGGTAATATATAAAGAAAATGTAGAGAAGATATAAAACAGATAGAATTACTAGAGTTTTTTATGGATATAAAAATGTGAGCATTCGATACAATGCCAATTAAGAATACAAAGAAAATTAAAGATTTTAAAGAAAAGCGGATGTGAGTATTTTAATTGGAATTAAAATTTAATTTGGTATAAATATTTTTGTATAAATCAAGTTTATTGGTTTAAATAATTGTACTTAATTATAATTGGATGTTTTGACTTTTCAGTTCGTTTTCGATGAGTGATTTCTAAAAAATAATAGCGGCTTACACTGATAACAAAATACAAGAGTTCTTTAAAACTTTAATGCAACATTAAAACAAATTTCGTTATACAAAATCTGAGTAAAAATCAGTTATATTGTCATGTAAAAAAATTATGAGTAATAGTTGGAAATGTATTGTAACCCAATCATTGGGATTAAGTGATATCGATAAAAAAATCTTTGTTGAATAATGAGTCAAAGATTTCGACCTCATTAGCTATCCACAAAACACTGGACGATATAAATCATCTTGATATGATGAAGCCAAAATTTTTATCAATATTTCCATTCAAAGAGTATAAGTTTGTATTGATTATTAAAACAAACAATGCTCATTTATCATTCCATCAATATTTACAGAATTTATATCAATAAATTGGAATGAAATATTTCTTATCGAAAATAACTGGATTGATGAATTGATTTGATCTATGACTGGTGTGTTTTGACATTTAGAAATTACTTTTTTATTCATTTTGTACTTTTAATAATATTGTTAAATTTTTAACACACTTAAATATGCAATAATTTGATTGATGTGAATCGATAAATCAAATATCATCACACAGTTCTGACTCACAAATTGAATTCATCCAAGAAATAAAAACTATAAAACAAACACCGTGATTACAGCATGTACAGTATTAGAATATTGATTTAAAAGGCTCTGATTGGATGTCGAGAATACGTGCATTTCTTGACAATGTGTGTATCCTTTATAATCATAATTTCATGAGTTTTAGTCGCAATTTTGAGTCGTTTTAACACACTAGACAATGCATCGAGACGAAAACAAATAAAATTCAAAATATAAATTAGAATTAAATCAAAATGCTTCTGAGTTGGAATATCTTGGGAATTTAATTTGGCAAGGTTCAACACAAGTGAAAACATTCATAATTTGTTTCATACTAGATTTGATATTTCATTTTTTATAAAATTATTTTATAAAAATTAATCTACGTCATTGAGCTACAATGCTAATGATATAACAAAACATTTGCGTTTTTCTCTCATTGTGATGACGTAATGATTTTCATACATCTATTATATATTTTTAATCCAAAACTCGAAATATCTTGGACATTTCATATTTGTTTAAATCAGGTATAAATAGAATAATATAAAATAGTATAAAAATGGAATCAATTCCTTCTGTTTCATTTTGTAAATATGAGCATTGAAGTAATTAATGACTGATCTTAATTATCATAAAATTTAGCTCATCATTTGTCAGGTGTTTTCTTGTTAAATCAATATATTAATATACATGATAGTTATAGTATAAATGAATCAAATCAACGAAATCAATCAATTCAGTTTAAAACAAATAAATTGATTAAACTAAAAATTTTGAACAGCAATTAGTAGTAACATACTAGAATTTCCAAAACTAAAAGGCATTGTAATTACAAGTAGTAGTTATAATAATAAAAAAACAATAATAATAATAATAATGATAAAAATAATAATAATGATAATAATAATAATAATGAATTCACGAAAATTATTGACTAAACGTGTAAAATCAATATATTATAATAGCTTATCTAAATAAATCGATCAATCATAAATAAAAATGCTTTACTTTTTTCCAAAAGATTCATGAAATCGTTGACATTTTTCGAAATATTCTTCTCGTTCCCATAATACTTCAGATGATATAATAAATTCATAATTAAACTATACTATTAAGCGATACCCCATATATGTTGACCGATGGAGATCTTGAAACATTATTCAAGAATCTCTGCGTGACATTGTCTAGCAGATTATTCATTCGTTCGATTAGTCTAAAGAATTTGCAGCGGTTAATTTGAAAAATAAATTTTTTTACTTGAAAATGATTTTGCCTTCAGCCTGATCGGCATGAACTTTCAAGAATAACGGTGATACTGAAACGGAATAAATGTCTTGTTTACGAACCTGAAATATTTAAATGAATGAATGTGGCACAGTCAGATAAGATATAAAATTTAGATTACTGGTAATTCTTACAATTTGAAGTACTCTTAAATCCATGTTTATATTCAAAATCTTACTTTCCAGTGCACTTCATTCTCCATCTCTATAATCTCGACTATTTCACCTTTGGTGAATTCATATCTATCCTGGGATTATTAAAAAAACATTAATTTTCAAATTAAAAATTCACTTTTGTGAAATTTTCTAATACAGAAGCTTTGATAACTTGATCATCATTTAAGCTATTTGGCATAGCACGGTGCATGATTGAACCCATATGTAACGCATAGAATTCACACTTTTTTAACAGTGTTATTTCCTTGTTTAATTGATTGCATAACTGTGTCTTTAATAATAACAATGTTAATAATTATACAAATAATAGTAATAATAATAATAATAATAATAATAATAATAATAATAATAATAATAATAATATCAGACTTTATAGTAATAATTAATTGTAAAAAAATAATTATAACAAATATTTATGGTAAAATAATATTAAATGAAGTAACTGAGCATCATTCATTATGTCCACTAAAGAGATTGGGACTTGTGAAAAGGGGGTAACTATTTGCCATTTCATGAAAGCTGTCTGTTTTTATAGGAAAAGCTCTTTTTATAAAGTGTTTCTATCCAAAATAAACAGCTTGAAATTTACCGTGATTAGTAACTTAACTATCTGTAATTCGGTTTCAACCCTTGTGTATATGGTATGACACTGTTGAATATCGGGCAGAGTTAGATGACAATTATCCAAAAAAATTATTTTTATCAGTAAGAAAATATCCCAAGATCAAAGGTAAAATTTTCTAGGTAAATCTTTCTTAGGTTCAAGATTTAAATTTAAATAAATCGATTACAGTTGGTTATATGATATAGCCTGAAAGATGAAAGAAAAATAATGCGACATAAATTTCCTCATTGCAACATCAGCACGAAACGAATTTTCGGCTACTGAAGAAGATTGTCACTTAAGCTGCCTAGCCATTGCAAGTGTCACTGATATTAAGGAAGCGAGTGTTCGCCGGACATTGAAACAAGAAGTTGTAAAGAAGTCACTTAGCAACAGATGGGTTCCTCAAATTCTGATGGATAATAAGAAGAGAATAAGAGTCACCTGATAACAATAAAAGCTAAATGTTTATTCGGCAAGAAAGGTTAAGGAAAATGTCATTGTGATCGATGAACAAAAGATTTACCTTCGAGACGTACATTTAAAAGAATTCAACCTTGTTTTGGTGGATGGCACTGGTGATCGTCCAACTATTTCTAGGCGGATAATATCTTATCTCAACCAGCAACTAAGCAAAATCACTCACGTATTTCGAAATTCTTGACGACTGTGGATCCATCAGTGCTTAGAGATACCTACAATGCCTGCATAATATGATTTTAAACTTTCCAACAAGACTAGCGCATTGGGGAATAGTCATTCAGCATAGTTGATTCGACTTTGGCTTGAAGAACATCGCATGTCGCTACTAAAGCAGCCGGTCTACTCACCTACACAAACCTCATGGATCGGTTTATAATCAAGAACGACGAGTGCTACTGACATGGAAAAAACATCAGTAATTCAGGAAGGTGAACAACGATTTTCGCCAATATTTGGAGTCAATATCGGAGGCCAAGCGAGTTTCAAAATTTTACACGTCACCTCCAGCGTGTCATTGAAGCTGATGGAGACCATGTTTAGGGTTTGTTATGGTTTGCTAACACTTTGGTATAATTGCATGTCAGATTTTTAGAAATAAATTATTTAAATTTGATTTTTTTAGATTTTATTAAGATTTCATTTATTTTACTGGCCCCCATATATATGCCACCTATCATATCCAACAACAAAAACAAATAAAAACCACAAGTTATATTCGCTGCGATATTTATGATCAAGATTTTACTTCCCTAATTTCTATTCGATGTTTTGATTTTTAAGATTCCGATTGCAGTTATCAACTAATTTCAGTTGGAAATGAAAGTTCCAGTTCAAGTGTCATCTTGTATCCATTGTTGAAGAGAAACCTTCGTTTAATACTGATTGTGACTGTTCCGCTACCATGTCAGCATGACCGTATATGTATAAAATTGTGCAAAATATGAAAATCATAGTTCCAAGGTGTTGGTTTTCCAATCAACAATTTAAATCTCAAATTTTATTAACCAAAATATCACAATCGGAGTCTCAATAACAACAGTAAATATTTTCACAATTCACAAAAGAAATTCACTCAAAACGGGATCATCACCAGAAAGTCAAAAACAGAATGGAAAGTAATCAAAAAGACTGATTACTAAAAATACACAAAGATAGGCATTCAAGTTACCGACCAAAAAGACTGGTAGGTATTTATGGAACTCATCCTCTTTTATAGACTCATCCGGTGTGTCTGATTGATGTTAGGAATCTTCATTTACCATTCGCTGAATTTGTTCGTAGATCGATCTACTTGAAATTTTCTTCATATCTCTGGCTCCATTGGCAAATATTTGAGCTTGCTGCATTTGTAGGTATGTGCTTATCGGTTCTTAGCTCCTAAATATGGATTAATATTAGAAAGAATCTCATTGGTTAACTGCACGTGTGTTTAACGGGTCTGTGTGTATTGATCCTTTTAGGGTTCTTTCCTTGGTTCTTTTGTCCCTTTTGATTGATTTGTGATATACCCAACAAAGTAGATAAGGATTCCAATGCGGTCATTAGTACATAAAATACATTAAACATAATCTATATAACTTTTTTCCGTAATGAGTACAGGAGTCAAATAGTACTATAACATTAGCATTAGGAAAAGGCTAAGGTTTCCTGGTTATAGATTTGCCAATTTAAACACAAATTGTAGAAATAAATTACTTTTGTAGTCGTTTCTACTCTACTCATTCGTGTATTCGAATACAATGTCATTTTTGTCATATTCGCTATTACTTAACAAGGTGAAGCCAGGGATACAAATTTGCTTTCACATTTTCTCACATGCTATAAATAGCAATAATATTTATAATAATAATTATTATTATAACAATATTAGCATTATTTATAATAAATGTGACGTTTCAACGCATTATATCAAGTCAATAGTATTGATTTTAAATAATAAAGGTCATGAAGACCTGAAATTATTCTTGTTTGATAATCAAGTTTAAAATCAAATTGATAAACACGGATGAGCCATAATAATCGTATTGGTATGATCATAACCAGAATCAATCAATTTTGTACAATAAATTTGGATAAATAAAATATGAAATAGTCCCGAGTCAATTAATACAGCAAATCATATATAATAATAGTGGTAGATAAATAAAACACATCAAGAGGTTTGCATTTGTGGCATATTAAATACCACTAAAGAATATGCAAACCATTGGAGTAAATCAATTGACAAGATGACAAATCTCGGTGAACATTACGATAGTTTATAGTTTATGTGCTGAGTTAACGATGAAGAGTGGTATAATTTTGAATATTAGCTTCACTACGCACCTTTGCATAGCATCGTAATCATATAATTGTAATTTAATACATTGACAAAGTAGTAATGGACGGCAGCTAATGCTACCCAGTAATTTGAGACCGTATCTGGATATTACTTTATTTTTAACTGAGTTGACCTTTAACTAAATCAATAACGGGTCTCAGACTCTATACTGTAACCATTGTAAATATTTTTTGTCTCATATGATCGGATACATTGTGTTGGCCAGTATTGACCTAAATTTCAGAGGAAGTCAGTTTAAGCGTCAAGCATTTTGAATACCAACATAATAATAATTATAATATTTATAATTAAAATAATATAAATATTAATACTACTAGTAATATTATTACTACTAGTACTTATAATATTAATAATAATAATCATATTCATAATAATTAAATTACAAAATCAAATGAAACAAATTCTTAAAAATAGAAAGTATAATCGTACATCTATCATAAAATCTTTGTTCTCCAAATTGTCTTCAGTTTCATCAATGAAAATTCCAATTTCCCGAAATTTCGTTATCATCTTAAAACGAATTAATAAATTGGAAAAATTACTCCTTTTACGTCACTAACAGTAGAATATTTTTGTAAATTCTTAAATTGTTTCTGAAAACATTTATAAATCACTAAACTGAAATCTTCATCTTGCGAATATAAATTCAATTCTCTCTGAATCAGAATTGATTAGAATTTATTAAGATTAAAAAGCAAAAACCTCATTTTCTCGTTCTCTCATATCATGGGAAACGTCCCGGAGCCATATTATGTGACTTAAATCGTTTATCAGTATCTAAAGGTTTAAAATAAATATAAATAAATGAAAAATAAATTTAACTTACCGAACATGCATTGACTAAAAGTTTTTGTTCTTCCATTAGCAAAATCAATAATTTTAACGATGACAATGATTATTGAGATAATGATATGACTAATAGAAATATTCCATTTATGATATACATCAAAATGATTTCATTGATCTGTCTTATTGTGTTATGTGCCTTTTGTAAGCAATGCGTGATTATCACGATAATTCAGTCGTTTGCTAATTTTGTTTAAATGTTCAGATAAACAATTATGGTGCTGATTATTTGTAAGTAAATGTGATTTATATTAATCGAATTTGTAAATGACAAACAGTAGTATATATTAAGCTGATGCTTGATACTTGAAGCACACAATATTGATGAATTTATAGCTCATAACTACATTAATGTTTAATATATATAATAATAATTTTTATTATATATATATATGTATATATATATATACACATATATATATAATAAAAATTATTATTATATAAGTTATGTATGTTTACTAAAGCTGAATGTTTAAAAATTTTAAATATCAATCGCAATTTCGCATGAATGTTTTAAGATTTTCCTTAGATATTATGTCGTAGTTCTGTCACTCACTTTATATATTGAGGATTGGCGACATTTATTCTGTGTATTGGGAGGGTGCTATAGCTGTAAGAACAACACGTGTTTGATAAGTCAAATTTAAAATAGAAGTTTTGACTTTACAAACTATTTTCTTTCCTGTCCTCCAGTTGAGTTTGACGAATAGCAAATTAAAGAAATTTCTGAATCAAGAAAGAGTGGAGAAAATGAATTGCTTCAACACTTCTACAGAGAAATGTTTTCACTCGATTTGAAGTTCACTGCCTACTTTAAGTTACAATAATAAAAATCAATAAAATCAAACAATATCCGCTGATTTGCTTGCTCATTACCGCTCAAATAATGCAGACAAGTGACGATTTCTTTACCAAATCGTTATCGCCTCGGACAATGATGACTGTATATCAATGGGAAGTAGGGCAAGGAATAGCTTAGCTTGATATGCAAGGGACAACTCGTGTGGAACAAGAACGTTATCGGAGTAAAACGATGTTGTGCTTATGGTGGGACTTGATAGGAATTATTTGTTTGAACGAAGGCAAATTGTCAACGTGGAATTCTGAGTAAAACAGATAGACCGACTCACCATGATAATTCAACTGAAAAGATTTAATGGAAGTACGGAGTTCTTTTGCTATACAAGCAACTGTCACCTTTATATCAACGTATTTCTGCCCCGTCCTGTACTTTCCCGATTGAGTATAGACTTATTTGAACTTATTTCGATCCGTTTCAAATGCTAAGTGTGGAGTTTTTTTGAATATAAACTTGGATATTAATACTAAAATTTGTTGAACATTGAAAAGAAGTTGTAAACAAAAATGGAAGACACATTATTGATTAATTACTTGTTAATATTTGATGAAAAATAAGATTTGAAAAAACCTAAAACCGGTGTAAACTTGGTTGATAACCGAATACATACACAGATATACATCATAAACCTTTTATCAAACAAGCAAACGTATTACAAGTGTAGCTTGATAAATTTTAATAGAACATCTACCATACATCCATTTTATATGATACTAGCCATTTTCTTTTTTCTTCTTTAATAGAAACTTTGTACAAAAACAATTTAAAATATCAAAATACGATTTTTTAAAATATTTTATGTTATTAAACAGAAATAATTCTGAAATTAAAATACGAGGTATTATTATAAATGTTATAGATATAGAGT
>JBBMOY010313336.1:0-12081 GCA_037951405.1 Platydemus manokwari | reverse complement strand
CATACCATTTTTAGAAAATACAAGAACGAAGGAGGTCCAAGATGAAAAATATACTCACCTATAAGAATATATCAATTCCACTAAGAAAAATGGTGTTGTGAATGCTATATAGAAGCATTATTGTATACATGTGAATCTACTGTTGTATGCATTTTAATTAGGTTGTCGCTAGTTGTGGCTTAATTTTCCGAATGAGATTTCAATCTATTTGTTCGTCAGATTTTTCCTCTCACTGACCGACAAACCGTAATTGTTTTTAATAATAACCCAACCATTGATTTGGAATAGTCTTTGTGGAGAATCCCCGTTTTCCTTGACGTCTGTCATTTGACTGGAGATAATCTAAATTTATGTTTGTTAGCGACTCCAAAAAAATTTAGAGAATCGGTGGAAAATCTTGTAAAATCGGAAACAATTGCCGTGTGCTTTGATGGAATAAAAAGAATATGACATTAAGAATGAAGACATTGTAACAGTGAGCGCATAACAAAGACGTCGATTTAAGTCGATTAAATATGAGTATGGATTTATTTTATAATCAGATGATCTCAATGAAATTTAATAAAATAAATATTAATAAAATAAAATGATTTTATTCAATAATTTGTGACTTTCTTGTTCATTTTATTGAATAATTAGATGTGTAAAAATTATATGATATTGACCGATTTAGCTATCATGTAACCAGCAGTCAAAAATTATCAAAAACAGATAAATCAATAACATACTCAGACATCCTTAATCAAGTAATTTAATTTTAAAATTTCATTTCGAAAAATTATTTTTCAACCTCTAAAGAATCACAGTATCGCCTCGTCAGTAGGTACAAATAAAATGATAATACAACACAATAATCAATTATCACTTAAAACGGTTTCAGCACTTGAAAGCCAAATACAGAATAGAAGACAACCAAGAAGATGGGTTGTCAGAAAAATGACACAAAAGTCATTGAACGAAAAGAAGGTCATCTAATAAAACGGACTTGTAGTTATTCGTAAAATAGAACTCATTTCAGAGGCTCATTGTGTGCGTCCACTTGATGTCCCAGAGCTTTGCTTTTCATTTGATAAACTCGTTCATATATCGTTATGTTAGCAATTTATCTTACATCTTGCATGATATTGGTTAATTTCGATGTTGTTGCCATTCGTGGTATACGCGAATCGATTATTGATTTCTAAATACGAATTAATATCTAGAAGATATCTGATTGGCTATCGGCACGTGCGCATATTGAATCTTTGTATCTATCTATGGTGGGTTATTTCCATGGTTCCAGTGATATATTGGATGTTTTATGACTTATACAACATACTCCTTTTATTTTATTTATAGTAACTATATCTGTTTTAAAAGTTTTTAATTTTATTTCTAAATTTTCACTATCTATGTTGAAAGTTTAAATATTTATTATCGATTATATTTCAATGGTAGTGCCGGTGTTAAAGTTAAAACATATACCCTAATAAGAAAATGGAAGGCATCAGTCATGCGGCATTGAAATATGAAATATGCTGAAAATGCTCGATACTTCCTTCTCTTTTGTCTATGAAAAATCTTGAGGACTAGAAAGAATGTTTGTTGAATAAATCAGTGCAAATAATAAAATATTTATGAAATCTCCTTCATAAAATTTTTTATAATAACATTAGAAACACAATGTGGTTTTTAAATGAATGTTGATGCAGTCATCGTTAAGGATATTTGTGAGATATTTTCAATGAATTGAATTTTATATGAATTACATTTTAAAATCAGATTTCATTCAAAACAATTTTTAATTCACATTTAGTTCAAATTTAATTAAAATTTTATTCAAACGTAATTCTTATTTTATATCAAATCATATTTATATAAAATTAAATTTATTTGTATTTAAATAGATTGATGATATCTTGACTTTTCAGCTCGTTCTTGATATGTGGTTTTTAAAATAGTAGCGGCTAACAATATTGATAAAAAATTTGCACAAATCCGCACTCTTCCTCACAACATTTAATTACAATTTTAATATTTCATTTGAAATTTTAATTTTTAATTATAATATATCATTATAACGACATCAAATTTTAAACGAAATATGATTAAAGGAATAGATTGAAATATTGATTTATTGATAATAGAAAAGAATACCATTTAATTATATATTTATAAGTTGGCGTTTATTTAATTAAAATTTTATTTTAGTGATGGCTTGATATCCAGGGAAATAAATATTTTTAATGAAATTCTTGTGTAATCTAATAATTTCAAAAATAATTGCGATTTTGGAGGATATGCCGATTTGGGAATAAAATGCAACCCAGTAAAAAGATATTATTTATTTTTAAAATTTATACTATTATTGAATAAATAAGGCGGAGGTTACGATTCTAACGTTTATTGATTTGCAGCCATGATAACCATAACTGACTTACCAAATCTCTTCACTGGTTTCAACTGTCAGTAAACATAAAATATAGTTTGAAGTATATGTGTGTTGCGTGTGCTCGACTTTTATTCGTTGTTCTTATTTTCTGAATTCCTATTGAATTTATTGATTCATTATAACTGAGATCAGCCAATCATTTGATATGTACCGTTATAAAGTTATTTATTACATCAAATTGAGATCAGAAACTTCTTGTATAATACAAAATATGCAGAATATAGAAACCAAAAAAACTTTTCTTTGATATTAATAATATATGAAATTAGTTTGGATCGAATGATATTACATCGTTATCTAACACTATTATTACTATCATAATTATTATCATTATTATATTCATTATTATTATGTTTGTATTACTGCGTAGTCAGGAATGTATGTAAATTATCAAAGCACGAGTTGCAATGTGTTCATATTCGTGATTTGCTTAAAACTCTTCCAAATTCGATATTATAAGTAATTTTAAAGATCCTGAAGTTCAAATATTATTATCCAATAGAGTAAAAATGTCTTTAGAACATATCTATCATCGAATTACATTGTCATTGATGCTATCAGTCCAGTTCCACAATTATTTTCCCCAAATATTTACCATATTAACACAAAAGTTTTATCGATATCTTGGATTTTCATGTGTTATTCAAAGGACTTGTCCTCAAGGATATTAGCATGATTCAGTAATTATCAGAAAATTATTATAATCACCATCTGTGACGAGTTGTGAATTAAAATTTACATGCCAGATACAATAACTTTCATTTTAAAACAAACGATACTTAAACCGCATGATGGCATTTGTGACGCTATCCCATGCTTGTAAATATTTAGGATTTTCTAATTTTCTAAATTATGAGGATATCATATCGATTTCATATCGATTTCCTGACTTGACACTGCATAATTTATGGGTGAATGTCAATAGAGAGATAATTTATTGATTTTAATTATGATCTAATAAAAATAAAACTCTTACATTTTGATAATGATTTTACTTTCTAGTAGGAAAAGTGGGCTGGGTTTAGATCGTCATGAGACAGGTTGAGGTTACTTATTAATGATATTACTTATTAATAAGATAATGTACTTGATCGAAAGATCAGTGATGCGAAACCACCATCCTTATATTAAGCCTGAATCTCGTCTAAATTGTGCCAACTTCGAAATGGGACAACCATATTATTCAGGAACTCATTTCAAATATCACCTCTAACCATGTCATGAAAATAATGTGGATGTCTGAATTACATTTTATGATTTATGATTGGTCATTAAATCGTTAAAGACGACTTACTTTTCAGTCGGGGAAGCGTAGGAATTAGAGTGGTTTATGCTGCTTGATTTTTAACCTAGTTTCCTATATATTGATATTTGTAACGTTATTAAAACAAAATGAGTCCACAAAAAACATTTTGTGAAATTCCTCAAGACTATTAGGAACGAGCATAATTATATAAACTTATGAAACTCCTTGGCATCATACCAGTATCTTGAAGTGTTTTTGATCCATACGGAATTCTCAAATATCTTCCAATTCCTTTAATGAGCTTTATCAATTTTGCAAACGTTTTATTAATTTTTTTAATAACCTTATAAGTATTCCACAGTTTATTATTGATTGGAATATATAATGCATTGCTTCCTTAAAGCCATCATGCTTCTATTATTCATGACTTCATTTTTCAAACAATGCTTTGGTTGTAAGATTTGTGATGAAGTTTTATTTCGAGTTAAAAAATTATAAAAAACTATTACAGTTATTTTCGATTTTTATCAAATTTAGAAAATTCGTTGCTTTTTGATATTTATTCTTAATTCATTTCATGATATTGTTGGGCACAAACAACACTAATACCTGAACATTTTAATTCAAACTACAATATCATAAGCTCAATTTATGAAGAGATGTGGTTAAAATCGTGTCACAATTCAATAAAAAATTATCATACAAAACGGGATCAGTATCCAAAAGTCTAACATAGTAACGAAAAAACCAAAGAGATTTTCTGCTGAAAATCACGTAAAAGTCAAGAATAGAACACGGATTACCAACCAAACAAGACTGGCCGTTATACATGGAATCCAACGTCCTTTATAGTCTTATTGCATGTGTCTGTTTTATGTCTTGGTGCTTCGTTTTTCATTTGCTGAATTCGTTGGAATATAGATGAGCTACTAATTTACCTTGCATATTATCTTGTGCCATCTGAGTTTGTTGCGATTTCTTTGTATACTCCAGTCGATTTTTAACTTCTAAATATGGATTAATATTACAAAGAATTCTATTGGCAGTTGACAAGTGCGTTTATCGGATCTGTGAGAATCAATCTTTCTCAGTGTTATTTCCTTGGTTCCTGTAAACATTTTGGCTGATTTTGTGACCTACCCAACAATATGTATTTTTGAAATTGTCACGTACCTTAGATTTTACAAATTTCCTCTTTTCAATTTATCGATATTTTCTCATCTTTGAGTTTCAAAAAATCTCACTCAATCCAGCAAGGAAATAAATTTTATAATATTTTTGATTTGTTCTGTATTTTCCTCGTACATGTGAATCCACGTACAAATCCACGACTTTTCCAATCTTATTTATTTCCATTCTTAATCATAAAATGATACTTTTATGAAATATTATTTTGTTTCAGTTTGTTTTCAAATCGTGCTTTATTAAATATTGGTGGCTAACATGGTGATCATGCATTTGGATTAGATTCTGGGAATGAATATGATAAAGAAGCATAGAAGAGGAGGTAGAAATATAAAGATTATATTATCGTGACTTTTCAGTTTTCAATGTGCGCTTTATAAAATAGTAACGGCTTACAGTCATCACTGAATAATGATCCAATTAAAAATGAATAACATTTGTTGGGTTATCATATAACTATCTAAATCTGAAAATTTGTATTAACTGGAATACTACATTCAAAGTGTCAACAACGACAACAACAAATCTCTACTCAATTCACAAAGAAAATCATTCAAGACTGGATTAGTATCCGGAGATCAAAAACAGAATAGAAAGTAATCAAAAAGATTGATTACTAAAATCACACATAAGCTAAGTACTGAAGTTACCGACCAAAACAGACTGGCAGCAATACATGGAATTCAACATCTTTTATAGACCTATCGGGTGTATCTGCTTGATGTCACGAATCTTCGTTTTATTTTCGCTAAACTTGCTTGTCAATTGATTTATTTGATATTTTCCTCGAATCTCTCGTGTCATTTGGCGAATATTTGAGCTTGCTGCCATTTTTATCTATGTGCCTATCGATTCTTAGCTTCTAATTATGGATTTACATTAGAATGAATCTGATTGATTAAAGTCATGTGTGTTTATCGAATTTCTGTGTATTGACCATTTTTACGGTTTTTCCTTGATTCTTGTGATCCTTTGATTGCTTTTTGATGCAACCAACATATTTTATATTCGAAGTCATGTTTCCATGCTGATAAACAAGAAAGAGCTTTGAAACCGGTTTATCGGTGTTGAAATGGCTACTGAAACTAACTCTCACAACCTTCACAGTAATAAAATTCACAATAGCTTGAATAATAATAATAATATTTTGTCATTATATAATTGATAAAAACTGTTTCTATTTTCTGTTTCTATCCATGACCGAAACAAACCTAAAATAATAACTGGCATCGATGCTAAATAGAATTTGCTAACATAATAAATATAATAAATCATTATCGAAAATTCCATTTCATGTTCGATTGTTCTGATAATATCGATTTATTTCTATTCTGAAATAAAATGTTCACAATATTGCAGTGTTGTTTGAGAGGGAGGTGAGAATATCGTAGCGAATAAATGGCGTTCAGCGAATTCGAGTAGATTTTCGATTTTATTGCAGATAATATCGTTATCTTTGATTTTGTAAATTAATTTACCATTTAGACGTAAAAGGTAATTTATTCTCATTTGGAGATATTTAATTTACTCTGATGATTTTTTTCACTAGAAGAGAAAGATTAAAGAGATTAAGCTGAAATGATTTTTGCAAAGGAAAACCCATTTGTTTCAGTGAGATCAATGATAGAATATTTTATCGATTCAACAATAATTGAAATGGATTTTTAAGAGTGTTTTTTTTGCCTTCTTGTTGTTGTCTAGTATTGGAATTAATCATCCGAATCGTGTCTATTAGTAATTTTTAAGTCCATCATAAATATCGTTGCTGTACGGTAATTATAAGTACAGCAGGTACATTGTATTGAACTTTGACAAAAGGGATCTGAAAATAAGAACACGATGAAATGTTTTCAAGAAAGACCAAAATAAATGATTCATCAGAAAAATCAATTAAAAATAAAAAATTAATTAAAAATTAAAAAAAACCGAGTTACCGAACAATCAAAAGAGCTTGCGATGTCATACCACGCTTGAGTACTTTCATACATAATTCAACAAGATTAATAGGATCCGCGCCGGAGAGCTACTGTAAGAACTGTGGCTGTTAATAAAGCGACTTCGCAATAGCGATTTTAATAAGACAACTTCTGGCACAGTAGTGACTGTCATAATGACGACTGTATATAACGGTGACTGTAACATTGGCCACTTTATTATCAACCGGACAAAATGAGATATTTGTGCTTGCAAGGTCCATGCTTTGTTTCATTTGCTTGTATTTTCGAGTTGGTATCTACGAGCTTAGTTGTACCACTTTTTGAGATAATTTTAGAATAAAGTATATTCAAAGGTCGCATAAATTTCGTTAGATAGTTAATTTTTACTTGTTTCTGTCTACATGTTTGTGATCATTTTGTGAGATAAGTTCAATAGAGTGTTTAACCTTTTTCTAATAAACGATGACAACATAATTTTTTCAAATTTTTCTCTCACAAAAACAGTATTGAGATCATCGTTTTCAAATTCGTCACATACATATTGCGGTAATCGGCTTGTTCCTTTTCTTTTCGTTTGTATACATGGTACCTTCCAATATTTGTAGATACCTTAACACTTAAATTTTTTCGGTTTTGTCTTATACAATATTCAGAAACACCTAATTTATTGGCAATTTGTCCATTGCCGAAACCTTCGTTTACTAATCTGCTTAGTTCACTTAAATCAAAATTTGAAAGTATGTCCCTGTTATGACAATAGCTCTTGTAATACAATCGCTACCACGTGGTCGCTATTGTGACAGACTATGTTTTATTAAAATCGCTATTGTGAAGTCATTCTATTGGCAGTCGCTATTCAGAAACTGAGCCAAGATTAACATCACCTAGATTAATGTCTTTATTATGTAAATAAAACAAAATATCAATAGAAAATCCGCACATCACTTATTATCGATTATTGATAATTTAATTAAATTAATATCGATTTTACAAATGTGGATAAATTTGAAAGATGGAAAAAAATATTGTGTTTGACTGAAAATTGCAATACAAGACAGACTTATACTGGTTATTTGGAGAACTACATCTTGTAAAACATATTTGTGGGTTCATTCAGATGTATTATTGATTATATTCAATTTCTAACTATTTCATGGTTTTTTTTTAATTAATTTTTATTTGATTTATTCGAATATGTCAGTGCGGACAATAAATGATATCAGAACAAAGATATTTATATTAAACGATTCGAGATCTTGTTCGATACTGTTGAGTTAAAGAAATCTAACAGTTAGTTCTGGATATACAGATGAGAGCAAAAATTATAGATTTATATTGATTATGTGATAAATATTTTAAAAATAAATGAGTGATAAATTTTAATTGGACTGAAATTTGGTGAAAAAACAAGAAAAGTTTCACATAAGAATAATGATTGTCATTGATTTTTTATTTTAATGTGAGAATTATAAGAAAGCTATATTTAAAATTAAAACAAGAATAGAAGCAGGAAAAAAATGAAAAAATATCATGAATATATTGAGCTTATTATGATAAACCAACTAATTAGTTCTTCACATCATTACCAGTAATTGATCTCGTTAAAGATATATGTCGGTGTTTTCATTAAGCTTTCCATCATTAGAAGAAAATAACACCGTCATGTGATGGTACATATATTTTTAGAGAAAATATATGTATATATAGAGGTATGTATACATGCGCAGTTCAGTTTCATAATCAAAGAGAATACCGAGCGAAACGAAAAAAAAAACGACTGAGTGAGAAATATTAATTCCATAATGAATGAGTTCTTTAGGAATAAAAGAATTATTAAATCTTATTTCTCAAATTTAATGAAAAGATAATAAATCACGCAGAAATTGCTTCGACTTTGTGTGATATTAATGAAAGGTTCAACGAATCGATTCAAACAGAGAGACGTCTGATCGTCAGACTTATATAATCTCTTGACTTTGAAATTAAAGCACAGCTTTTTTCTGGAAATTAAAAATCTCATAAAAAAAATACTGTTAGATTTTGTATGAATGGGTTTACTTGTCACACATAGAGATTGCTTAGGAATGGTCGCGGGTTTTCTGTTATTAAATTATTCTTTACATCAGAATCAAACGGCCAAATGTGCGCACGATATAATTGAATAAAAACGAGGGTCTGTGTAGCGTTTGTGAAGCTCTTTTTCCCCTGATACGTCAGCAGTTATTTGTTCATTGCGATATCACGTGTCAATTTGTTTTTGAGAAATGATATAAATACTTCAAAATTAATATTTTTTATGAATTTCAAACGGAAAACCAGAAAACTATCATTGCTGAAACGGGGGCCAAAGCCCCACCCAGATCTATAATGTAGTATCAGATATATTCCAGTAGAAAGCTGAAGGAATAGAATAACAAATTTCTGTGAATTGAATATTAATTTATTAATTATAATTAATAAAATATCAATAAAATCAAAATAACATATTGATTTTCAACAAGCTCTTAATTTTTAAATATCATTACTTCAGAGAGATGTATTCCATAACTTTCGTTATTTAATAACTCATTTAATTGGTCACAGAATATGGTAGGAGCCCCTGTGGATATGAAAAGTGAGATTTGCTAGATAATTGCACATACTACTTATTCTTTCAACTGATAGTTGCAATGAGTAGTGTGAACAAGGGTCCATGTGACTTGTAATTAATAGTAGTTCCTTGATTAAATGAAAAATTTTCAAACCACTATTCCGAATAAGACAGTGTTTCGGCAGATTATTTAACCATTTCCAGCCAAGAAAAAAACTCGCTGTCACTGCAATTGTAACTCGCATGTAACTCCGGATATCTAAGGTCATCGCAGACCTGTTATTGTTCGATTTCATTTAGTTAAGATCGATTAATCTCTCTAAGAAGTAGTATTTGCTTTCTGGAAAACGTAAATATACTCGTTAGTAGGTGAGAGTCTCGTTTGATTTAGGAAAACACCGGACAAGTCGATCCATAAACTAAGAGTGGCCGAGCACCACCACGTTTCAAGGAACAAGTTTGAAATATCACATTTTCTCCATCTCAAATGTTATTTTTTTCCCACTTATTTATTGCCGGAATACTGCCCTCGGTAAAATGCTGAAAATAAAGTCTGGAAAATGTTTTGCAATTCTAAATATTTTTGTAGGATTTAATTAAAAAATCACATGCTGATTATTCAAATCAAATTGATTCCCAGTTCAAATATATCATCGATAGACTACAGTAGGTCTCAAATTATTATTGATTTTTATTCTCAGGTATTTTTCAACAAAAAATCAGAAGAATATTAAATCTGAATTGTTAAAATAGGACAAACACGAATTTCCATTGAATTAATAATTATTGATTTTCTATCAAGTCAATCGATTTTCTATAATTTCTCTGAGAGTTTATTTATCTCTGCGTTGATTGGTTTAATATTAATGATTTATTTAATTTTTGGATTTTTATATTACGCAGATTTGACTGCACTACTTCCTCAAAGATTTCAAATGTTCGCATTTTTTATTTTGAAAAATAACAATAATAATACAATCGATGAAACCCATGGGCAAGAAATAATTAATGAAATATAAATCAATAAATATTATAAAATTTTCAAAAATTTCGAAAGAACTCCAGCGTGAAAACCCAAAATTCTCTGTCTTTCCCAATGGCAGTATTGGTTTTTTAGAGAAACTGAACGGAACCATACCATTTAGAAAATCAATGACCTTGATTTCTCATTACGGTGCAAATAGATACATGGATGGTGAATATTTCCCGCATTAGTTTTACTGTTCACACAAGAATATGCCAACAAAGCGTTAGTATCTCACTTATTGCATTTGTTCGTCAAGCACGAAGAAATAAGAATTGCTCAACAAGTAAGTAGCAGGTTTCGGCACATAAATTGGATAAATAGAAAGCGTAAGCCTAACTCATACCACACCACCTTGCAGACACTTGTTGGATCAAGAATTTGTGAAATCTCTACACAATTCTTCAATGTTTTTAAGTAGCCTCGTAGTGTAAATTTATTTGAAGTTAAATCGATTATCGTAATTTATTATGGTAAATCCTTCAAGTAATAATTTATATTTATAATCAAATATAATTCCCCAAGGTCATACTGCTTTGATTTCTCTGAAATTAATTTCACGTATTTCCTAACTTTATTTTTATTAAAGGTTACTGGGGTCCTGCTATTAGGCGACATCAGTGATAATTTTTCTTGAGAGTATAAAGTTAGTTGTAGTGCTCATTTATATATTTGATTTCATAAATATTACATGGTTGGTCCTGATAATAATAATCGGCATTAGTTCTTGAGGAAACATCGATTGTCAATGTATTGAATATAATGAGTTAATCTTTGAGGAACACTTCCTCGAATCTGAATAGAAAATATCTTCGAGAGTTATAAGAAATGAGCGTATTGGTCATAAAATTTTTATAATTAGATCATAGACGGAACATAATAATTGCTTGACCTCTGTTTTCTATCATCACTATTGTTTATCTTTATTAGTCCTTAAGACAATGCAAATGTAAAGACATAACATAAATAATATTATCATAATGCAATTCATAATAATAATATGGCATCAATAATAATGATAATAATAATTTATTTATATGATCATTTTATCAATGTTTCCTGAGTATAAAAGGAGCTGTACTAATATGACAAGTCCGTGGAAATTGTTGCGAAAATTATTATTTCGAGTTAAGTATTTATTCTGTTGTTTCTTTCCATTCTCAAGCATTTATTTTGCACGAAAACATAGTTGATTATTTCGCAGTGGATTGGTTTTTCGTTAATCATGTCGATTAAAAAATTCCCTTAGCAAATTGTTACGGATTTATATTTTTCACAAGAACAAATACAATTATCGGGTAAATATATATCCATATTTCTTTTGCTATTGTTGATGTCATGCCTATTTTATGCTGTCGTTAATGGAAATTCATTAGCAACATGTATGTGATTTATTTATTGAAAATCTCTTCAATTATTTCATGGAGGAAATAATGAAATGCGATTACGATTCATCGACGAAGTCAGTTTGACAATTTTAAATTATTAGGAAGGAGAATTGTGTATTGTTAATCAATTCTGTTCTTTATATATTTAATATTTAGATGTTATTATTATTATTATTATTATTATTTATTATAATTATTATTTAATATTATTTATTATTATTATTATTATTATTATTATTATTATTATTATTATTATTATTATTGTTTATTATTATTATTA
>JBBMOY010312225.1:0-12083 GCA_037951405.1 Platydemus manokwari | reverse complement strand
AGAGGCATATCTAATATCAGGGAACAATGCCAAGGTTTGAAATCGACCGTGAGCCAAAATAATATTCATTAAATAAAGATTCATTAAAATAATATAACATGGAGAAATAAAATTTCAAATGAAAAGTACATGCATTATCGATTTTGAATATGTAGAATTTTGGAGTCTGAAAAAATAGCATCAGTACTATGAGGATTTGAAAATAATTTTATTTGAAGGATTTTAAATAGATATTTTTATAAAATATTTATTTTTTTAAATAATTGCATGTTGAATATTATCTGGTATGGCGATTTTTCAGTTAGTTTTCAATGCGTGCTTTACTAGCGCATTATATACAAATATACCAATTTATGACGATGAAGACCCTAGGTTTATTGAATGTGGCGTAATAAATATGGTAGGGGATTACCTTTTTGCAATTGTTTATATTGTGGAGAGGGAGTGGTTTTAAAAACTCATTGACCTTGGATACACAAATACTAATTCTTGTGATAAAATGATCTAAAGAAAACTTACTAAGACCTGAGTACGAGACTGATTTTTTACTGAATAAAATAATTTTGTTAGTTCAGATATTTTGCAAAAGGTTTTGTGAATATTGCTCACACCGTAAGTTTATGAGTGTCGAATTAATATCAAAACAAGAGAAGATGAATTTCGAGGTAATTTTCAATTGGTGAATTTATAAATTTGGTAAATCGAAAAGTATTTTGATTGGCAAATGCAAACCATTTTAAAGCAGGCTTATATGGAAGATGTTTAAATATTGGTTTCATGCTAAAATTTGGTTATGTTTATCAAACACAGGCACTTGCACAGCCTGTAGTTCGAACGGTTCGGGACTGGGTAAAATTAAAAGGAATCTATGCTCAAGAAAATTGCCTCAAATTACATCTAAAAATTAATGTTACCAAATTCTCAATGCATGGTTTTTATCGATAATTCACATTTGATCAACCATCCGTTAATTTGTTAAATTAGACTTAACTGGTTTAATTAGTTATGTGTCCTCAGATTAAAGACATGAGCTAATTGTCCTAAACTGTACTTCATAAAAATGTATACAGCTTCAATTCTCATCGAAATTACAAACATCCAAACACGTACAATTCAATTTAAAGTGTATGCTAATTATAAAAATTATAAGGACAACTAGAGTACATTTTCCTTATAAACTCTTCATTAATTAAAAGATAGATTTCAACAGATCTAGATATTTGATATTCGTTGAATGACGCTTCATTACCTATCGATTCAATTTAGTGATGAACCATCCACAAACGCTTATAACTCCCTCAACAGTACTCTCCACAATTACAATTTATCAAATGATTTAATAATTTGTTTGTACATAAATGAGTAAGAAGATCTCTGTACTCATTTCACCTCTCTTTTTACTGATTGTCGGGAATAAGTCCCTCTCCATGTACACTATTTTATTATGTTGAAATGGCTATAATTTCTAATTTTTTTATTGCAAAATATTTTGAAATAAAAATAGAACATTTCTATTTACAAATAAATTTTGTATTTGTTTTTGTAAACCATTAAAAATTATTCTTATCAACTCTTAATTTGCTTAAAAAATTCATTTTTAGAATTTTACAAGTTTTTTTTCAAATTTCATCTTAAATTTTTATGCCTTATTAAGTCTTTTATGTAACCAAATTTTTCTTGATTATTTTCTTCAGGCAATTTTGTTTGTATCTATTCATCATTTCCTATCTGTTTGTTTGTGTCGATTTGTTCATAAGAGATGAGTAAAACATTTTTAAATCAAGAACATATTGAATTATGTATACCAATGTTTTATCACGATAAGATATTGCATTCTTGAACATGTTTGATTTTACAATTGATCAGTTTACGGCAAGGGAACCTCTAATTTCTGTTATATCGAGTGGTTATAAACATAACTCAAATTTGCATAAAAATTCTGAAATTAGGTCTTGAAAGAGACTTCATTAATAGGTGTAACTCACTATCCCAGTAGGTAATCAGGTACTCCTCGAACATCACTCTTACATTATGTCAACTTCTAATCGAGTCATACCAATAGAATATAACTAGCAGGACTTAAAAATCTAAAATAAATAAAAATCAATGAACTAGACACTGATCAATACATCCAAAATTTACATTTTATTCTGACTGGACTCAGAGCAAAAAATTGTCAATCATTCATGTGAAATTTTGCTTCTTTTATTCTTAAGTGTGCTGAGACCAATTGTGATTTTATTTTTGAATGAGATTTATTTTATTATTGTGATGGTAATAAATGCTGGATAACCAAATAATTGCTGACACTAAAATTTCGAAGGTTGTAAACTTTATTTCTGTTACAAGTCCTAATCAGCACGACTCAAAAACTCAAAACAGTATCTCAAAAATACAACCAAAACTTGACTTCCAACTGGCAGTTGACCATATTTGCATAGGTTTTTATATCCGTAATCTATGTGCAATTTTCGTTTCACTTTTATATCACATTCCGATTTTATCTTTATTTTGTCATTTTTCTATTGGACTTGTTAGTTTTTGTATATACAGGATTGGTCGATCCCTATGTGTGTGATACTGTGTGGCTATGCCTTTTATTCAAATTGTTGTTTCATCTAAGTTAGTTGTGGTTTGATGATTGCCATGTCAGTATAGTTGGGTAGGTATGCAAATTCTTTAAATGCTAAAACAATGATCCCAAGGTGCAAATCCTTTATTCTTTTGAAAGATTTTGTCTTTCTCAACAGTTGCAATTCTGATTTAATATTTTATTTTGTTCCCTTATGATAAATTAACTTTTTTTGATCGGACAAATTTCCTTTTTAAGTAAGAGAAAATTCAGAGGTAACCTCAAAATAAAATGTTTGAGGAAAATAGATAAAGAAGAGGGATTCGAAAATTTGATGTGTGAAAGAATGTTCTGTTGTAGTCATGTTTAGAATTGTAAGATATTATCTAATAATGAAATCTGAAAAATACTATTTCAACTACAAAGAATCACATGCTCAACTCATCAGCAGATACCATTAAAATCGTACTACAACACGATATAAAATTATACAAAACAACAAATTTACAGAACAGAAGACAACCAAGAAGATTGGGTGTCAGACAAAAGTTACAGAACAGAATGAAGGTTAGCGACCTATAACGACTGGCAGTTATTGTCAATAATGGTCTGTTTTTACAATGTTCGTACATATATTATTAAATTGATTCATTTAAACAAATTGTTCTATAATATTATATTTTACCACTCAAAAAATTTCTACTAAATCTTAATAATAATATCTTAGTCTTTAAAACGAAAATCCGATTTAAATAATTTATAATTTTTTAATGTTAAATTTTATTAATTACGTCAATGATTGAAAGAATTGACATGCATTTTCGAAATCATTTCTGTGAATAAATAGAAATTCCAATGATAAATGTTTATATTTAAAATTTATTTATATCCTAGATCATTCAAACATACAGTTTCAATAATCACTCGAAACGATGGAGATAATACAAGATGTTGATTATATAGATTACACTTTATAAAATATGTCCACTTCACTGATTACTGTTTGCCTTGATTGGTCGAACGACAGTTTTGAGATAAAATATTTCATGCATTTCCAGAATATTTAATGTCATTATCGTCTATATTTTAAAATTTTAATATTAGTTGAAAAATATGGAGACGATTTATTCTGATGGTCTCGACTATTTTATTTGTTAAAGAAGTTTTGTTTTCAAACATTTTATTAAGCCTGTAAATCCAAACCAGAAATACGCAAGCACAATATTATTTTACTAATTATTATCAACTCGACAATTAATGTGGCACAATTTATGATATCAATATTGTATTTATTCTATCTAACTATATAGAAAAATGTTCATCAATTTTTGTAATCCACCAACGAGCACCAAAAAAATATGATATTTTTTTATTATCAATACCTCTCTATTCGCATAAGAATGTTAAACATTTTTACGTCGTAGCTATTCGAAACGTAAAATTCAGTTCATTATAATTATAATCATCTGGAAACAATGCTGGGAAAAATTGTATAAATATTTAATTTATCACTAATTAATGAGCAAAAAAAGTGAAATGTATGTTATTTTATCTCAAAGCGTTAAAATGTTTTGGAAGAATACTTGATTTTTTTTAATATTATTGTCCGAATAAATCATAACAAAAAATCTAACTCGGTTTTCAGAAAATGTGTTAAAATTAACTCTGTAGATAAAATAATATTTAGCTTCTAAATAATCAATAAATGACAAAACAAATTCAATAATTTAGTTGGGTGCTAATCTCAATATAGCACTTTGAGAAACTGAAAACACAATTCTACAAAATAAACAATAGATAACAGCTTCAAATTATAATATTTATCGATGCTAATGAAGTTATTTTACGAAATATTGCCATCACAAAATTGTGCTTATAGCCTCTCTTAACAATATAATGAGAGTTTCCTTAAAACTGAATAAATGACACAATTCTACACCATAATTAATTCCAATTAATATTCAAAGGAAATAATAATAATAATAATACAAATATTTCGAAGTTATTTTCCTCATTACTTGGAGAATCAGTTTCAACTACTTAATAATTTACCAATTTATAAAAATAAAAATAACGCCAAATCTACTTTTTCGTGTGCACATGTATCGTATTATCATAAGAAATATTAATTAAAATAATCGCGTAAAACATTTACCGACTTTTTTAAATTTAACCCTTCGACGCATCATCTCAATTTAAGTCGAAAATCCAAAGTAATGAATAAATGTCACACCTGAATAAATGAATAATTGAATTAAGAATCCATAATTACGTCAGTACTATTATATTTGTCATGTACTCCGCATAGTTTATATATATATATATATATATATATAGGGAGAGAGAGAAAAAGAGAATTTCCCTATAATTTGAAGCATGGATTTTGATATGATCATTCCGACTGTTGCTCTTTATAATTTTTTAATGGTTTTTAATAAATACGAATTCTAACTTTCAAAATTCTCTGTAGATAATAATAATTCCATTTAGTATAGAATTTATTTATATACTAGTCAACCTAGTTTTTGAAATTTTGAAAAACTTATTTTATACCTTCCTCACTACATTTGTAAGCTATCAACTTACTTCATTTTTCTTTTCCTGTTTATTACAAATTGAATATCTATTGTTGCCTCGATGATGGGTGTGTTATGATCATGATTACCAAGTTGTGTTTATTACTTTTGTTGACTCACAATATAATAGGATAAGTTTGGTCAGATTTTAATTGGTTTTAGTTTCTTACTTTATTTTTTACATTCTTCTGAAATATTATTGGTCTTTTACTGATTATTTGTGAGGTTGATATACCGTATTCAGCTTAATTATCATTGGATAATATTAAGGGTTTTATTTTAAACGACACATTTTATCTTGGCAAACATACGAAATGAAATACTGGTTTGCTGTAAAAATATTGATTATTCGCATCATATTATAAAATAATTATTAATTATAATTATTTTATTTTTGGTTGCAAACAAGTGAGAATTATTTGTTGTATTTGTTGTCTCTACGAGGCCATAATATGTAATTTGAGAAACTTTCAGACATTTTTAGTTTTGCTATGGCATCATATTCGACAATATTTTAAGAATTTCAAGTTGATTCCAGAGTTAGATAAATCGAAATAGAGAAAATATTATTTCAAAATATCAATTCAGCAATCCATATCTGATTATGATACTAATTTGATTAGATTCGATCACTCATTGGTTATAACAGAAATATATGAAAATATATGAATAATTCCATCTCGTAATCCATGTTTCTTAGAAATAAAAATAAAAATAATAAAATATAAATAAATTTAGTTAGCATATATATAATTTTTGCAACATATATTATCAATTTCGAGTTGCCCAAGATAAAAATAAGATTGTTATATTTTTCTTTAAATATGATAAGAGAAACATTTGATAAAACAAAATTCCTAGATTCACACTGTCGTCGTATTAATGTCGTCGTATTAATGTCATCGTATATTTTATAAGACGTCTTAAATCCTGACATAATAAGTAACGTGGTTAATTGCTTCTGCTGTGGAGAAAGAGGACGCTAGAGAAGCCAAAATCCTCTATGGCACAAATGTTTAATAAGCGAACTAGAAAGCCATCATTTCATATTGTGTCATTTAATACGAGGTGCCAGACATGGAGAAGAAGATAGAATTTTATTCATTCAGCGCGAAGCCGAGGAACAATTTGATTCAATCGAAGACTCAGTGATGCACGAGGTTAAAGACTAAAAAACCCACCAAATTCCGTTGTATATATTTTGTTAGTAGGGTTTAATCAATAGTCAACAAGAAAATTCGAAATGAAATCAGATGTGAATAGATATTTAAGAAGGACGACGCTAGGATGCGGAGTAACGTGATAATCAACGGATCTGAAGTAGAGATCTTGTGAGATTTAAGGGCGACTTTCACAGTGATGAACAAGAGGTGTTGTAAGAAAGTGGGAAGCCCAAAATTACAAGATAGCTTCATTACGTTTAGTGGAGTGTTTAAAACGGGTGCCGAACTCCCTCTGAGCTATGCAGAAGTGCTTGCTGATTGAAAAGAAAAGAAAAAGAAACTGGTAAAAAGAATTTGGTCATAATTGATTCCTCATACTGGAACGACAAATATACAGATGAAGAAAGGTCGAAACACGCACTCGAAACGATCAAGACTGGGAATGCGGGTAGAATGAATAGACTCATCAAAGAATATGGAAAAATATTCACGACTTCAAAATTGTATCTAAGCAAAAACAACTTAGTTGTTCACGATATCATAACTATCGGAAATCCTACTTCACAGAATCACAGAACACAACCTATGTCCCTAGAAGCAAAAATCGATGATGTGATAGAAAACTTGCTCAATATAGGAGTAATAAGATAATAAGAGTGCTTGGAATTTACCCCTAGGCATCGTAGGACAAAAGAACTGATTCATTCATATGCGTGTGGATTATCGAAGACTCAATGGAGTGACAGAAAAATTTAGTTTCCCTATACCTGATATCCATCAACTTCTACACTGTTTATTATTTACGTTAGACAATAATTGTACGGAAAAAAATTCGTGGCAAGATCCTACCACAAGACCCTTCAATTCTTGAACTCGACACGGAAAGCTTTTCAGCTCTCGATTTCAAACAAGGATGGTGGTTCTGTCAGAATACGATTTCCATTTAAGATCCAGAAAAGGTGAGAATCCTAGGAATTCAGATGGATTGTCTAGGATCAACGAGACACTATGTTAATAGTGCGAGACGAGACATAATGCGGCAAACTAGCTGTGCAAAGAGAAAGGTTGATCAATTCAGAACAAAGGCGTTTCTACTTCCTTGGTTAGGTTCTGAATTTCAAGAGCAAATAGTGGACATTGTTCAAATAAACAAGGTGCATAGTAACAAAGAGTAACTAGTAGTCATTACCGCCAGGAAAGCTAAAGTGCATTCCATTTGATAACAACAAAAGATTTTTAGGCAAATATGGAATCAAACAAGAATTCGGTTCACCATACCAACATCAATCGAACGGAATAGTGGAGAGTGTCTTCAAGACGTACGAGATGTGATAGCATCCTCCTTAAAGGGCAAGAGCTCCGAGAAAAGTTGGGGTGAATTATTGCCAAGGACAGAGTTCTGCATCAACGCATCCCATCAATCAACAACATCAATCTCACCTTTCGAGATTATTTACGGGAGGAATATCAATGTCCATACGGATGTGAGTCACAAGAGCCAGACTCGAGGTGATATTATAGCAGCAGCTAGAGAACATTCTAAGGTGACAGCCAACATAATGTCTAACCAAGACAAGGGAATACAAATTCATCGAATCTTTTAGGTGGGCTGAAGGTGCAATTTAGAGTAGATTCCCATAAGAGGAAGAAGAATGGATACCAGTACGAAGGCATCCATCCAACTACCGGGTTCAAATCAGACAGACATAGGGAGATTCAATTTCCTTATGCGATAAATCCAGACGACTTGAGTAGCTGAGAAGATGAAGCGGACCTTAAGAGGAGTCGAATAACATGTTTAAATAAACAAACACGTTATATTTGTTTAAATAAATGATTTATGGATCAGTTCTGTTTATAGAATAAATATTACGATTGCAATTTCGAATGACGTAACTTAATATGAACGACCTAATTAATAAGAAAATAGTTCATTTAGGATTTTTATTATGATATTCCAACAACAATTATAATTTTTTTAATTTAAAAATAAATTCATTTCTTTTTAAAGGAGCTTTTTTAATAGGATTTTGAATAAATTTGTTTTTAAAATTAATAAGATTCTTTTCTATCTGTTACAGGTACAGTATTAGAAAATAATAAACCATGGTTTTTAACATTTATTCTTTATTAACATACCACGAAGGTCCGATTAATAGCAGTCGTTAATTAATAGAATTTCTGATTGAATACTTTTAATTTGTAAATCATCGCCTGTGTATACTTTTTTCTCATTGTTTAGGTTGCTATAATGATCTGATTTATCAATCACTCTACGTTTGATTTTTAAAAAATGTGATTAAAAGCGACCTCTAAGACTACCGTCGCAGTGGAATGCTTTTTCAATTATTACAAGATAAGAAAAGTTTTAGATATTTTTGAATTTTTTAAAAAGCGATGAGAACATAATTATTTTCCCTTGAATATCTAGAGAATAGTGAATTAAATGTAAAATTATTGAGTTACTTCCAAAAATTAACCTAAAATGTTCTCAAAAAATACATTCAATATAAATGAGGAACATTCTTAATTCGTGCAATGTGTTGTTTTAATGATTAAATAAATATTTTCTATTTATGCCACTTAGTTAATACTGCAATATGTATTTAGTTCTTTGAAATCGATGGCTTCTTATGCTTCCAGCTATATAAGTACGTAATTTAATATTCTTTTATTCCATAAATCTTTAACATTACAGTTACAAATCCAAAGTTTTGTTGATAACAGATCCCACTAGTAAGAAGATAATTATTAAATAAATATTTTCCTAAAAATAGATTAAAATAAATCTACAAATAGATCACATAATTTAAAATAATTATTAATGGTAAAGGGGAAATAACAAATCAATATTTAATATAAAACAAATACCAAAAAAGAAAAACAACAGTAAAAAGTGACACAAAATAAATAAATCTAAATTAATATAAAAATAAAAGTAAATCATAAGAGTAAAACAACATATTTAATATTTTTAGATGTATAAGTCATAACGGCATAGATGAATATACATAAATATATGTATAATTAATTAAAATAATTAAATTATATACATAATATATAAAAAATTAATTAAGGCCAATATAGGCGTAAATCCTATAAGAATAAAATTTAAATCACCAATGACTGATTTGGAGAAAAACCCGTTGCCGTAGGAATTTCATTAAATGCCCTAGGTTTTTAAAATTAAATTTCTGTCACCACGGCAACGCAGTAAATCGACTTGGTAAAAATGAAAATTATTCACAAATCAGATAGTATATAAACGGCGAAGCTATCATAAAATTTCGCACAAAAATATCTCCTTTAGATGCACTGGAACACAACAGTTTTTTAAACAAAGTCTATAGGAGCTTTAATCAATTTTGAAGAATGTCGTTGACAGAAACTTTTACAAAACCTATTACAATTTCTATTTAAAAAGTAGCATTCATTATTTTATTTTACTTAGAGCATATAAAATTCGATTGGTCAATAATATTGTAAAATAATCAAGAATTAGTAATTTTGCCAAATAAAAGATAAAATGATTTAAATACAATATTGATTGTAATTTTGCTTGATTTTGTAATCGGGTTAAATGATTTAGTACATATCCAGAACTAATGAAAGGGAAATATAATCCTCCTTGATTCAAATGCAATGTTTATTTACAACGTTTGAAATAATCTTTTAAAAGAACTTAAATCCAAAAATCAATTAGCTTAATTCAATTTTAATTGATAATGGAAATATTGATTATGCAAAAATGTTTACGAATAATTGAAATTGATTTTAAATGATTTTCGATTAGATGAATATTGAAACAAAAATATTACAGAATCAGTAACATGTGACCAATTTTTTTCGATTTGACAAATAATTGAATTTATGGTGTATTTCCAATAATGCCACCATGTTCTGGAAAAATTTGGAAATATGCTTAAAAACGCCATTAAAGAAATTAATTAATCTCATATGGGTTTGAAGATTAGTCTATCAATAGTTAGTTTAGATTGATTTATCTTATAACTGAAATTGTAATCAAATCTGCGGTGTTTAGTGTTTTAAATCAGATCTCCTAATTTTAGAATCTCTAATTGAGAACATTTATTAAATTTTGGTATCGATTATTGACAATTTTACAGACATCATAAATATTTGAAGAGTTTTACCACAACAATAATGTGTGCATATTTTTCTTCCAAACTGAAAGTAATGCATAAAAGATAACTAATACCAAGTGATCATTTTTATTGATTTATACAAATCTAAAGTGTGCTTTTAAAATGACAAGATTTATCGTTAGTTAGATCCTTCTTTCCCTTAATTTCTTAATGAAAAACAATAATTTCTGAGTTGTATCACTCACTGAATTATCTTAATCACGTAGGAAATGTGTCGAGAATAATCATAAAAATAATAAATAACAATCTCCCAAAGGTGTTGCTTCATAATCCAATTCCTAATATCAACGTATAGTCAGAAACAGTTAAGTAGCAATGTATATTCGTATTTCTATTTGTTTAATTGGTTCTATAATCTTAAAATTGAATTAAGAGAGCAATACAAAACCAGAGGAAAAGATGCAAGGGAACTGGACAGTGACGATTAAACAATACTGTGTGGTTAATAATTATGACAGGAGTTATTTTTATAGCCTTGAATCTTGAGCTGATAATAAACGTGAAAATCAATAGAAGACATCAACAATAAAATAAATTACAAAAATTTTACGAAACAATTAAATAAATAGAAATAATAAATCACAATAACTAAATAATAAAACTAATTAAAGAAATAATTAAAAATCTACTGATGGAAAATCATTGCAGCAATCATTGGAATAAAGAGAGGTCAGCAATAATGCAGTCTATAATCAATTTATAATTGGTAAATTAATTAGTTGCCGCTTCTATTGTTCTTCTGTGCAATTTGTACAAGAATGAATCTCTACATACCTTTTTGATAATTTATTGTCCCTTATCATTATCATAAATTCCTGTTTTATTTTCCAAACAGCACTCATTGCACCACCTTTAACATAAATTAAAACTAAATACAAAATTTTTCCAATTTATTAAGCCATGAGATTTAATCACATTTTTAATCATTGGGAAATAAATCCATTCTTATAACCAAATGGATAACGCCACATTTAAAATTAAATACCATGGTTAAGGAAAATAATTTTAATAAAATATAGTAAAATATTTACAAATTAAAGCACAGATGATTATAAAAAGCCAACAGAGAAAAAAGTTATTTTTAAATTCCTATTTCTATTCCATTACAGTTTGGTATACTATTATGTAACCAGTGGAAGAATGGATTTTTTAAAAATTATATTTCACAAAATTCAGTCGAACTTGCATTACATTATCGCATGTTAAAGGCAATTTTACGTGAAGCTCAGTCTATCAGTACGGAATAAAGGCATTTCTCTAGTTTTACTACTTAATTCTGGTACTAATGCAGTAAAAAGTAAAATTTTTCTGTCTTGAAATAAGATAAACATTTAAGATGCAGGAGGAAAAGTAGATTGCAACGATATTTTGATAAATTTTTAGAAAATAATTATTCAAAAGTATATTTAATTATTACTTTTCAATATTAATAAACATTTGGTTAACTTTACTGACTTTGTCAAAGAAAGATAACATCCATCATCAATAATTTTCCAAGTACTGTCAATCAGATTATGATTTCGATTTTTATATCACATCTAATAAAAAAGAAATGCATATAATATAATTAATATACTAGTTCTTAATTTATTTTCGAATTGTTATT
>JBBMOY010311114.1:0-12084 GCA_037951405.1 Platydemus manokwari | reverse complement strand
TGCAGAACAGTGCCAATAATATCCAACACAAAAATAGCTGCTGAAATAAATATTTTTTAGTAACATGATAATTATATGATTTGCTACTATACAGAATAATTTATTAAACCAATTTGGATTTTGTCTATTATTATTTAGAAAGAAGAAATCTATAAGAAAATAAATCGTTCGAATAGAAATATTATATATATTAAACAATAGCAAAATAATTCAAAAGGAACAAAATATTGAGAAAATTTTAATTATCAAATTCATTCAAGTGTAAAAATGTTTGACTACATTGCTGTTGATTGAATCGGTAATTTGGTGAATGATTCTTCTTCGACTATCTTTGCTCTCGTTTCGGGCATTTTGAATCCCAGAAAGATTAATGCTAGCACTTGACAAACGATAAATGGAATAAATATCAGATTCTTGAGAGCTTCCTGATAAATGATTAAAATGAGATAAAATCTACTATCATCAATCGAAGAACAATGTTATGTTGTTTATTGCAACAGGCTCAATTGATGATAGTCATAATGGTTAATCTATTTAGTGAAACTGTAGCCTATCGTACACTCTTAACTTATAAATAAGAATCGAATCCATTGATTTCATTTCGATATCAGAACAATTGATTATTACACTACATTGGTATTATTCGCCGCTGGTTTGAAATAAACAAATCAGTAAGATAAGATAAGATAAAAATATTCGTTCATTTACATTACACGTCACAATATGGAAATAATAAATGGAGTTTTGTTTAAATGAGAACCATTACAACTGAAATATTTCAAGTAAATATTGATGAGGAATCATATATATTTGATGAAGATAGACGTAGATATTAAAACTATTTCCAAACATTAACAACTCACGTGAAGTGATGGGAAGATTAATCCAACAATAAGATTTGCCAGCCAATTTACAGAGGCACCAACGGAAACCGCTGTAGATCTACTACTTAGAGGGAACATCTCTGCTATCATCATCCACGGAATAGAGCCTGGATATGAAAATAATATTTATAATAATAATGATAATATTAATAAAAATAATATCAATATTAGTTTTCATTTAACGATTGAATTTCAAAAACTGTTGTGACTTTGGTTCCACATGAGTGTATCCGCCACAATAACGCTGTAACAATGAAGGAATGGCTTATTAAATATCCAAAGCAATGAGTTAAATATTATTTGATCATCAAAAAGATTATAATTTCTAACCAATAATAATGGTCCGCAATAATAAGGAACAACAAAAATAATAAAAACTTCCTCACCTGGTCCAAATCCAAAAGAAGCCACAAAGAGCAAAGCACTGATCACACTGAGATAGTTGAAACTGTAAACCGTTGAATTGAGCGAGTAAAATATCGTGAAACACACAGACGTAAAGAGACAACCTTGATTGTTATGAGAATTATTATCAAAAAGAGAATGATAAATCAAATACCGCTTAAACCACCAATATGCAAAACTCGACGACCGCATCGTTCAATGAATGGAAACGAAACCAAAGTCATCAAAATCATAATGCCACCAACTCCTAAAGTGGAATATCCACTGTTTTCCTTGCTAATACCAACCGATTCGAAAAGAGTGGCCGAATAGTAAAATATCTGTAAAGACCAAATCAATTTAATACCAAATTTTGTAACTGATTCTATCAAATAGAGAAATTACAGAGTATGGAGATGGGTTATAATTTTAAATTGAAAAAAGAACTAAATCAATACATTGTTTATTCCCGAGAATTGCTGAGACAGATGCAATACAATGCCAACTATTAAAGCCATTAACAAAGTTCTGTTTCGAATAATGCCACATAGATTAACCTGAAATAAAATGATGATCTATACCATATTCCCGAAATATTAACCATAAATTATCATATTGTAAATAATTATTTATTAAATTTATTGAGACATTCGATGTATTCATTCTTCTTTAAACGGTGGTCGTTATTTGATTTATCAGATAACAAAAGCACATTGGTTGAGATAATCAGTTCTGCTCAAGCATTTCTCTTGTAGACATCATATAAATATGAGATTATTGCATATGTAAATTTGGCTAATACATTTTGTAAAGATTGGCATATCTAAACAGATTGTTTTTGGAATTTCTCGAAAGATCAAAGAGCACAAAGTACTATTCTTTCTTGCAATATAAATCAATATATTATTAATCAACAGTGATAAACAATTACGTAAAACAATTTCTAAAGGTCAATCAATACATTCTTAAAAACTTGTTAGCTTTATTATATGGTTGATGAGATCTTTGAAATTTTTCAGAACTTTCTTTCATCAATTATTTTAGTTAATATGAATGAGTTATTTAAAAGAATAGACTGAACAGAAATCACACGGTTTTATCTACCAAAAAACTGGTTCAATTCTTAATTTGATTATGGACTTTTTCTGAACATTTTACAAAATTAATTTTAATTTTATCGAGCTAATTTGGAAGCGATTCTGAATGTCGCTTTCTGCAAATATTTCGATCGCTTTGATTGGATGTTTATAGTTGGCCAAATTAACTCGAAACACTGCTACAAGAGACAATTTTATCAAAAAATCGTAAGAGAAACACGAAACCGCTTCCAATCATTATTTTCTTCAATAATAGACAGAATGAGATAAAAACAATCGATAACCAAAGTGATTGGTTGAAACCAAATTATATCTGTAGTGATTAAAATGTAATTTTTTTACTAGAGTGTTTAGAATTATCAATTTAGTGTATATCAATTGTATATATCAAGCATTTGTCATAAATAATCCACCGATGTCTCAACAGAAAATATGAAAATATGTTCATAACACTCTGAATTTATAATAACTGGTAAAGAATCGATGTCAAATGATGTCACCACAAGAACTGTATTGATAAAAAAATGTAAATAAACTCTAATCAGAGAAATATGATAATATTCATGGTGTTTTGATTTAATTAGAAGGAGCAGAAATCGAAAAAATGAATATATTACCATACCGACTGAGACGATATATATATAAGTTATAAAACGGGTATATCAATATAAGTTCTAGGCACCGACTGGAATATTTTAGCGTTTAATTTTCGTGGAACGACTCCAGTAATTTTCGATTACTTTCCTGATTTGACACTCATTAGGTGCTAAATCTTCTGAGAGAATTAGAATATTACTATACTTAAATTGGTCTCCAAGATATCAAAGAATTAATGATGTTATTATCCAATTCAGGCGCTCAGTTAAATTTAATTTTCGAGTCCGTCGCCATGTAGAGATATTCTTCCCATTCAAAATTTTCAGGACCTTTACCATGCCAAAAGACTCTCTATCAGATGATATGAGATTCAGTCACTATTATTAATAAAGGGGTTTATCATTACTCTTTGTAATTTTTAATGCATTCTCTAGAAATTCAACAATTCTAACATGTGCCAATGATTTGGAATTTATAAGTATATCGACTGACTGAATTCAGTGAAAAATTTTTCATTCCAGGCACTTCTTGAATATAACACAGCATTTTACCGTCGAATAGAAATAAGTGATCTAATTCTATTGACGAATAACATTATATTTTTTGTGCATACTATCGACAATTTGAGTAAAAATAAGGTGCCGTTATTTCTAATTCGCGATTACATATAAAACATCTTTTAAACCGATTAAGCTATTGACGTAAAGAAAGATACTTTTTGTATTAATCGATATCATGATTCCAATTAACTTTTCTCTAGCAACAGACCATTCTAGCAACACAATTTTATTAGCACATTAAGTAAAGCTGCTGATGCGATCATTGTCTATCAATGCCATATAGATTATTATATGTATTATTAGAATAAGAAAGAATTCATTACAACATTTAGTAAAAACATTGATAGTGATTAATTTTGGTAATCTTTTTAATCTTACTGTTTTTATATATGGTTACATTCAGTAGGATGTCAATGCAACAATTATTGTGAAAAGATCGCTAGTGTTTATCGTATGAAAATGAATTTGCGAGTCATTAAAAACATCAGATTGGTGGGGGTAAGCCACTGATATTTTATATTTTATATAAGATTTAAATTATAGCTTTAAAAATTTAATTCCTTTAAAAGTTCTCACATTGGTATCCGAATAGCAACATCAAAAATCGAATAAAAAATTATCAATTCATAAAAGCTCATAAAACAACCACACATCCGGATTAATCAATCTCACACACAAACAGTATAAATAAAAATAATATTTCCATGCTTACGATACTCATCAAAAACCCAGCTAATAATAAAAAATACCTTCTCAACATCCTTATTGCTTTCGAAATCAGCTTTCATTAGGCTTATTTCCTCCTGGATATCAGACGTCGCTGGCCGTAATAACCTCAATGCTGAATGATGTAATGATAAGTTATATGAAATATGCCAAAAAGTATGTTTGGATCCAGTGCATGTGACAGAACAAGAGATAATTAATAACGTCGACATAAAAATGGAATCGAATCGAATAAAACTATTTACACAATGTGATTTTAACACTTTGAAACGATTTGAAGGGTTTCGAGTTTGTAAATCTCAAATTAAAATCACCGTCGATTTCATGTAAAAAAATTGAGAAATCCATAATCGATCACAACATACGAACATAACAATACAACATTTATCTTGAAAACGATTAGATTATGATTAAATTAAACATATTAAGTGTGAAATGAAATGTTTTTATTTCCTTTGATGTTGAACCAACATTTATAATATAAAACAGTGGTTTTCAACCTTTTTGCTGGAGTAGAACCCCACGGAAACATTCTCCTGGCTCGAGGAGCAATTCTTTAAATGTTTTATGCAGAAAACAACATTTATTTTTTAAAATGAAATAAAAGCATTTATGTTCAGAGTATTGTACATGTTTGTTGATGAAATGAAAACAAAATCTTATCAAAACTCAGTGAGAAATTTGAGCTTGGTGTTTCTTGCAAAACTCTTTAAAGATTCAGTCGTGTTATTGACAGACGCACATGAATAAGCTCGTTTCTTGTGTCTGCTGGTTGTCAGAGCTGAAAATCCAAATTCACACGAATATGGGGTTGAAAATTGCGCAAGAAGTTGTAGCGTTTTCTGGGCAATTGCAGGATATTCCTTTTTAACCAGGAAGAAAAATATATAAAAGCAAACCTGTTAGTGATAGGGCAAAGTGATTTTCCAAACGTAGGGAATTTAATTATGTTAAATTTAGTATATTTAAGCAATAAATATTAATAAAATAATAATGAAATAATAATAATAATAAAATCGATTTTTGAAATTGAACTTAACATATTGTTTATTTGTTCGTTGTTGAAATTGCGGAACCCCTGCAGTGCATTGGTGAAACCCTAAGGTTTCGCAGAACCCTGGTTGAAAACCACTGATATAAATATCACAAATTTATTTATTTATAATTATTCTGATTGGTATTCATAATAATAATAATAAGAATCTTGTTTTATTTAGCATGTAAATTGTATTTTCTATGATTTATCGTGATTGTGCCAATTATTTAATATTTCTCAAAATTTTCATGTCAAGTATTGATTCTTTTTAGAGGCGTATCGGTTTGCAACACAATTGTGAAAATCAGTCCCACATTAATGTGGCTTTATCTTGGACCGAGCTAACCGTTCTATCGCAGTGCATTGGAGATATTTCCACCAGTAAATCTATATCGATTTGGGCTTCAATTTCTTACTATCACCATTAGAATGTTTAGATTTGATTTTCTTTAGCTTGTCACTCGCACCTATCAACCAATCAACATTCATTGTTCAATTCTATTTATTAGAAACTGCGCTTTACTTTTTGCAAACTTCAGAATTTCTGATTGGTCGACCAGAAAAGCACATAAAATGGTTACAGGTGATGTCAAATAATTATTGTTTTTTTTGAAAGATCAACATCGATTAGAGAAATATTATTGGTTATCGACATAGCTTTTATAATGAATCGATGAGAAATTGAAATGACTTTAAATGTGCGTGTTGAAGTATTCGTTGAAATGGAGTGATCAAGAAATAGGTCTATTAATAGTATATTTAGTTGCGGTATTTGATGGCATATAGGGTGTACTCCCATTTCAGCAGGGCATATATAGGTGAAAGCAATTTAGCAGCACATTTCACAAGTAGAAAACACTTGAATATAAACCAAAACACACTTTAATCATCTCCATAATAAGGAAAATTGTCATCTTCATCACTATTATTGGAACCATACACTGCACACAACGCATCATCTTCCGAGCTTCAAGGGCATTGCTCATGCCACACTTCTTAAAATACTTGACAATGATTTCAGGCATAACATGGGCTATGGTGAGTAGCTTCATTCTTCATGTGGGTGTGAGGTCAAGATGTGGCTCAAGCATTTCCATAAAATTTATAAAAGGAACTTTTTATAACTTATGTCATTCTTTATGGCCATCTATCCAGCCAATCAAATTTGATCACATTTTACGAGATATTTAATAAGACAGATCATTAAGTGGGTTAATTCGAGTATCGAAAATAATATCAAATGAAATGAATGGTTATTGATTTGTTGGTGATATGATAATTGGATTCGCGATGACATTCGACGAATTAGACTGAATATATATCTGTGTGTGTGTCTGTGTGTGCGTCTGTGTGTGTGCGGTACAAATCAGTGACAGTTAATTTATTATTGATTTCGAAATATATATTATTATAAATAACCAATGAAACACGGTATACATTAATATTGATATTACGTTATTATATCTATAATTAATTCAAAGAAACCTGCAGCATTTAAATGTTTGATTTTGTCATCGATTTTAGTAGCAATGGTTTGGGAATTTTGGTGTTGTCGATTGCTAGTTGATAATTATAATAATCAATGATTGTAAATATTTGAAAAATAAAATGAAAAATATTTCTCCAAACCAATATCTCAATAATATCGATTTATGTGTGTGTGTGTGTGTGTTATCTGATTTTATTATTGTTATAAAGATGTGCTTATTATCCCTCATTATAAACTTCTTTCTTCCAGTATCTAAATCTGCCTAAACAGCCTTCTTTTGAACTTATTAGAAAAACATGTCGAAAATTGAGCTCACAACACCATCCAGACCGCTTCACGGATTTAGCAGAGAAACAATTCCATGAACACGAATATAATCTGATAAGGTCACATTGTGATACTCTATTGAAGTCTTATAAAATCGAATAATTAATTTTCTAATAAATCATATCTTTGGTTATTTTAATTGTTTGTGCTTTATAACACATGTTTTTGTATGGTTTGTTTTTATCTATTATCAACGCTATTGAATTTATTACTCGTGTTTCGAACAAAACGGACTGAATGAAAAAATATCAATTTTATTTCATGTAAATACGATAATAAATAGATATAAATAAATAAATACGTTTGAACGGTGAGATTTGATTGGTTGTTTTTTGTTAGCAATTCTTGATCCAATCGTTTTGTAATATCTAGCTAATGTAGTGATTGGTATGGGTCACCAAATCAATTTAAAATTTAATGAAAAAAATTCAATAATGATATTTTTATTTATGTTTAGTGATATTATTTATTGAGTGATACTATTTAAGTAACTTTATTGTTTACCTATGAAACAGTCATGTTATTGTACCTTGAAACTAAATAAATATTCTAACTAAATAAATATGCTATTGACCTATTTTCAAATTTATTTTCAAGTAGCACAGAAAGTATTTTTTCAATTAACTCTGAAAAAGTGTAATAAATGTAATGATAAAAATAAATCGTTGGATTCTTTGAGCTTCTGAAATGGTCGATCTCCTATAACTGGCCTCTATTTTCCCATATATTTTTATTTTGAAAATTAAAATGCAAATTTTCTTTTTATAAGTTGGTGTTTTATTTAGGAATATTTTCCTTAATTTTCATTATATATTGGAATAATATTTTCCATATTCAATACTTAGATCTGATTTCATTTAATCAATATAAATTGGTAACGAATCGATAAAAACCGTTTTTGATTGATTTTAAATTTGTTTTCTACAAACTGTTTCATTTGTCAGTCAACTATCTCGAAAATAAGTTTCAAGCATTTTATTCTTCATTATTACCTCTTGAATTCAGAATAATAACACCCGTATCAACCTTTTCCTATCCTTAATTTACACTAGATTTTCAAATCTGATCTTTGACATAACCGATATTAAACTTGGCTACAGCATTCAAATTAAACCAATGTTTTATCATATTGGATGTGTTTCGATTACTTTTAAAAGGAATTTTGATAAACTTTATTTTTCGTAAGTTCAAAATTTGTCAGTAACATATTTCCAAAGTAATATTTTATTGATATCGTTTTTAATTCGCAACTGTTTCATTGATATTAAGTTTTTTAATTTATGAAATTATTGCTCTGCTAGCACTGTTTCTGTTTAGTTGTTCCTGTCTTGGATAAAGCGAACAGATTAAAGTGGATATCAAGTTTATTTGACACAGACAAGCTTGGCGAGAACATACAGAAAACTATCACGAATTTTAAGGCATAAATTATTTGATTAAAATTGCTAACTATTTTGACAGTTACCCCTAACACACTAATGTACAATAATATTATTATCTTGTAAAATTTTGACATTCTAAACCACTGTGTGCTAAGGATAAAATTAAAATATATTCTTTGATAGTACATGAGGAATTTTCATTATTTTGATATCCGGCTCTCTTTTTTTAATCGTATTCCCATCTACTGAATTTTAACATCATATTAGAACAATCAAAAATCAAATGAATCATTGATTTATTTATTGGTTTTACAAAAGTAAATCGAACAATTTACTTGTTGGCATCACTATACGAATGAAGTTAAAAACAAATTGATCATTCAGCCAAGGTTAACGTCAATAAATCAACGAATTAGGAAGGTTCAGCGCAATACATAGATGTAATGTTAAAAATCGAATAAAAAATATTCTCTAAAATATAGGACGTCACAATGTGTCCCATAGAATTGCGGATGTTACTTGGATTATTTTCAATTTGTATTATCATTTCAACTTTTTACTACTTTTACTGCAAAAAAATTGTTCAATTAAAAATATATAAATAGTTTTTTGAATGTTTTCCTGGAAATCAATTTGAGATCAAACAAAAGATATATTATTGCAAAGAATCGTTTTCAATAATTCTTCTGAGATTGCTGACAAAGAAGTAAAGGAAGAGTTTAAATTCATTCAATAATTATTAGAAAAAATTATGAAATTAGGAATGAAAAGGTTTACACATCGTCAGATTACATATTACTCCAATAACCAATCAATGGTATCCAAATTTCTTTTTTTACAATAAATTAAATCTTTGACAAAATTTACCTGAATTTTTTAAAATTAAATATTTTTGGGTTTACGCGGTTTCTAGATTTATTATAACTTAGATCAAAACAAATTGAAAATAATGTGAGAATTAATGAGAGTTAAATGAGTATCGAAACCGTATTAATAGATTATTTGAGCTGTAATATATTTGTACTAATAATATTGAATTGGTACACCTGACTCCAAAAGTATATGACGAACGAATTACGAAGTTAGATTATAAATCAAGAATAAAAATTAATGAATTGATTTAAATAAGTTATTATTAATATTATGATATGAGTATAGATTTATATATCAATAAATTACAGCAAAATTCAAATTGAAATACATCACAATACAATGAAATAGAATAGTCGGATCTTTAAGCAAATAACCAACCTGTGAACCTGCTTTTAGTTATAAATCTATTGTAAGGTTCTCTATAGATAGAACTTAAGAATTTTATACCTCTCTAACGTTTATTCTTGATCCTGTATCTAATTAACGTTCAAACCTGCTTGAATTCTTATTTTGAATACTTTTAATTGTGCTTGGTCTTCCCTGCATTCTATCGTACGAAATCTTAGGAGTTCTTAATTCCTCGAGTGTTAATATTGTTGTTTCTTTTTCTTCTTAATTTTATGAGTACTTTTTAGTCATAAACTTTATAATCTTCTCTTGCATTCTTAAATCATTAAAATTATTAATTAAAAATATTTTAATTAAATTATTATTAAGTTAGTTCTTTAATTTTTCTTCACGTATATTATGCCCAATCCTTCACAAGCCGAAGCAGTGGAATCTTATCATGATTGACATCAAAAAAGAACAAATTACATGACTCGATCCGAAAAGTGATTACCTAACTGAAGAACACCAAAATCTGATAGAGAATACAAACAAGAATATCTGATGACTACGTTGGAGAAATAAAGCATTAAATGAAGGGAAGAATAATCCAGGCAGAATCAAACAGATAATATTCAATGACAGCAAGTCCAGCGTATTTGGTTACATGACAAACTAATGCAGGAATATAAGTCTATTCAGAATAAATATGGGAATAATCTAAAATAATGACCGGTGAGCAATTATTTAGGGAAAACAGAAGGTAAAACTAATGAGGCAAATAATTATGCCCCCAACCAAAACAATAGACAAATCTAGGATAGAAACACATCGAATTCTTGCCTCAGAATTGACCATTGCTATATCAAATGCGATATCACTTAACGAAGTGTGCTCCAAATTCGTTGATCATATAAAAGGAATCTGCGATATTAGAGAGACTAAAAATTCCTATCCAGGACATAACAACTTCTCCGATGACAGAGAAACTACTGAAAAATGTTTGAGACATCTCCATAAATCTTCTTCAGACGTTGCCTTCAAAATCATCACCAGAAACCACGATACTGGGTGTTGTCCTAAGATAAAAGACTTCAAAAACCACTAATCGAAAAACAAAATGAATATTACCGACTCAAACAATGCACGAAATCCTACATAACACCATGCCCAAAGCATACATTCTTAGCAATTATATCATCTTTACAGATATCTCAATCAAGAATACACTAACTAGTTTAAAGAAAAAGCATCCCACAGCGCCTGGCAAGAACAGAGCCAGCTATAGAAATATGTGATTCACTGATCCCAACACGGATGTCCTATCTACCATAATACAGAAATGTATGACAACAAAAGAAGTACCTGGTGAGCGGCATAAAAACAATACAATGATAATATCGAATCCGATAAAACAGTGACATTATCAAAACTTTGGATTGTGGAGACCAACATCCCCATTGGATTGTGATAACAAAATTTATACTGGTTTCCTTTATCGACAGCTTAACCACTGGATCTCCCACAATCATCTACTGCACTTTCTGCAAAAAAGAGTCTTACCAACCGACTGATGCGGAGAGCATAACTTCACTCTTTGAGCAGCCTTGAGAAATACCATGAGAAGAAGAATATCAAAATCCGTATGCGTTTATTGGATACTGAGGAAGTATATGCATTCATCAAACAGAAATGATATTTACTATTTTATCAAGAATGGGAGTGTAAGATGCTGCTACTCACATTATCATGTTACTGTACAAAAACGGTAAGACGGAAATCCTATGCAATAATGGCAAATCCGAAGAAATCTCGATAACAGGAGGACCCAACTTGGAAGAAAATTATATTTGGTGGTGGTCTAATCATCACTGAGTTCTTATTCATTCACAAAGCAAGATCAGACAAGAACTATATTAAGGATCTGAAATACCGAAAATGTCTATACAAATTCAAATCCCAAATTCATGTCTTTACAATATGCACAGTTTACCATTCATTTTTTCAACATCGACTTGAACCACTGTGGGAATTCAAGAGAAATTTATCAATCGACAATCAGACAAAATCATATGTAGAGAAAAGACATATCAATTTACCGGATTGACTATCAGAGCTGACCTCCAAATTGTTAATTATCAGAAGAGTTTATCTTATTTGTAGACATCAAGTGCCTGATCAATGAACCAAGAAATGCCGATGAAAACAATCTTAACAAATATGATGCCCTCAAACAGAAAATTCAGAAAACGAGACTCAACTGGACTGTTGAACTACATACCGTTGTAGTTTATCTCCTCGGTACACGGGTTCCTCATAACAATTAAATATTAGGTTGTAAATAAAGTTCGCGGACAAAATTGTAAATAAAAATTTGCCATCACGTTTTGCCATCGATTTAT
>JBBMOY010311113.1:0-18696 GCA_037951405.1 Platydemus manokwari | reverse complement strand
TACACTAAGCTCTATGAAATACAAACGGGCGAGAAGGTATCGCTCCAGATAAAAATATAAACATAATATTTATAAGTAGCGAGAGGTACTCGGGATAGCGCAAATCGGAACACATTTGATGCGCGAGAGGGTCTCTTTCGAGATGCTTAAGTGGTTAATGTGATAATTAACAATTATTGATGAAACAATTATCACTTGACTTTTATGTTTACCTGTTTATACTTATATTATTTTATAATTATTAACTATTTTATAATTATAAAATAAAATTAAACAGAACTGTTACGGTAGGATAGGGGACAATATAATAAAATATAACTGCCCTAAAACTGCATCAAAACCGTCAACTGTATTATCAAATTACCAATAACTACGATCCACCGCAACACCAACAAGTAATCAGAAATCACAATGGTCAAACAAATTCAAATTCTTAAATGCTTCGAACTCCAAACAATCACAATTCTCAAAAACCTCGAATTGAAAAGTTGATATTGACGATATTTGATTTTATTTGATCTTTCTTTTTTGTATTATTGGAAAAATATAATGATCATTATTTTGTTAATCGATGAATTATTATATTTAATCGGTTATTTATTGAAAAATAATATTTCCAACGTACAATGTTATTTTTCAACAAAATAAAAATAAGCATTCCAGACTAAAAAGAATTCAATTCAGACGAAACTGAATGCGAACAAGGTAAAATTTATCGAGTTTAATAACGAAATTTAAAATTAATAAAACAACAAAGTAACACATCACGTATATCAATAAATAGTATAAAAAGACAGTTCAAATCGTAGATAACGAAAATACTAATTAAGAAGAATTCGATTTTTAAAGATTATAACTAGGAGATTGTTATACTTGAAATTATTTTACAGTGAGTAACGTTTTGTTTCTATATACATTTCGTTAATTGCACTATATTCATTAACAGTGGAACCAAATCCCTGTTTCAACACTCAATATAAATTTAATCAACAACTTTTAGATAATTTCATTTAGATTCCATAAGCTTTACAAACCCCTAAGCCGGTGCAAAATGCAAACATTAACGATAATTTAATTGCATGACCTTACTCCAGTTTCTGATAGTTGCATAAATAAGCACGCGTAAAACTGATAAATTTGAATTTCAAAGAAAATTTCTTGAAAATATCTAAATAAATTACAGTCCAAAGGTATATAGAAGGGGTATTTTATAGAAGGACACATACATTCCAGCCAAATTGATGCAAAGATCTATTTGGGTTGATCAATTTTCTTAATAGGCATTATACTTTTCTCCTGAACAATTTAGATCGCCTAGCCTATCGCACATTTTTACATAGTTGTGAAAACATCTTTACAAATCAACGGTCTGGGTTTTAAATAAACACAATGATAAATGATTTCCTTTGGTTTCACAAAACACTTATGACAGACTTTTGTAATGGTGGTTTAAGTAGACAGGTCATATTCTCCTTTGCGTCTGATAGACATTCCTGCGTTTGTGAAAATATAAACATTTTCTACAACCATTACTAACCAAAAACTACAAAAGATAATTTTGCAACAATCATTTAGTAAGGTAATGCTTGTCATTTTTATATCTTCAGAAAACCATAATGATTTTATAATCATAAAAATAAGAATCAAGAAAGAAACCTGTTCCAAAGATGTAAATTCTGTCAGACATTTTGCAAAACTGATTAATTTTCGAACAAGAAATCCACTCGAATTAACAAGGCTAATCAAATTAGCATTTTCTATAGCACTTGGTGACATAGAACCCGATTCAAAAAAGTTATCAACATAAGCCTTATGTACATAGAATAAGCTATTCCATTCTTCTTCATTAAGTAAACGTGCCATACCCTCACGACTCAGCTTATCATTAATAGACACCTGAATAAATTATTTTTTAATATATTATAAAGGGAACAAAAAATTAATTTTAAATTATATTATTAACATTCATTTATACATCAATAATTAGAATCCAATGAAAATTAAGGTATCAAAGAGTCATTAATAAAAAAATTGGATAATTCATGAAATTTTATAATAAATTAATAATATTTCTGTTTATGTTCCTTCCAAATAATTGACTAACTTGTCTATAGTTGTCGATCGATAGTGTACATGTGTTGATCGGGATTCCTCAGGTATTCAAAACTGATATATGAGAATAATGATAAATAACTAGTCATAGACTAAATTAATTAAAAGTTTAAGTGACCTTGTAAATTAATAAAATATAATAATAATTGGCTTAAGTTACGGAAAGGAGTTCTTTGACCTACTTTCCTAATAATTAATTTTCGCGCATGAGATAATTTTATAACTTAATTTTAAATACAATTGCGATGTTTGATTTATTCGTATAATTCAGTTAATATCTCACTTATTAGTATGTCTAATAGGGGCAAAACAGTTTCTAAACCAAGTTCCTATTCTAAAATTCTAAAAATTGAGAGCATATTTCAATTTGCTTCTAGTGTTAAAAATGGGGTCCTAACTAGTTTTAAATAAATTGCAATTCGACCTACTTTATACCTTTTCAAATAATCAAATTTTAGGAGATTTTAAAGTTCTACTGTATTTAATATCTTATTACAAACAACTAAAATTCTTCTCAAGTACTTAAATAAAAAATTCAAAATGTTTTAAAGAATAAAATTAAATAAACTATATGGATTTTTGCAATAAACTCAAAAATTTTAAAAATTTATTTTAGGAACCCTTTTCTTAACTCATTATTATTATTTCATTATGCCTGCAAAGATTCGTGAAATATAATTTACTACAGAGATGTTGATTGTGTGGATCCATTTAAAGATATAAAATTTTTATCATAATAATTTACTCTGGAATTTTTTGTTTTATTCATTGATAGCTATTCCGTAATAAAATGATTATATGAAATAATATAACAGTGTTCATAATTATAATAGTAATAATAAAATAATATTTTCTAATTAATGTTCAAGGTCATTTGAACTTTTTAATTAAGTTGGTCAAATGATCAATATTCATATCACACGATTTCCAAATAACTACCAAAACCCAACCACACTTTATTCCTGTCAATCGAAACACAAACTTTTTCGATCGATCAAGAATTATTGCAACTACAACGACAATCAAAGACAATTCGATATCAGAAAACTAGCGAAATTTTAGTAATTTATTAATGAAGGAAATATGCGTACCAATTTTTTAAATTTAATATTTACAATAAATTTGGTATGCCAAACAAATTTATATTCTTTATGCTTAATTTTTTATCTTTGAGATCTTATTCTGCAGTGAAACATAAAATGAACATTTCGATGTCATAACAAGGGTTAAAATTGAATATATTTTGGGCTATTCGCTTAACATTTTAAAATTATTATCATTATTATTACTAAATTATATATATTTTTATAAATAATATGGTTAAACTGTTTACTTGGTGAGTTACTTTGATAAATATTTATATAATATTTTTGTTATCACGGCTTTGTTTTATAGATTTTACATTATTTTATATTTTGAGGAAATATATTTCTGTTTCACAACCAAACCTGAGATGATAAATTGAATTGCTCTTTCATAATTGTCTTGGTTTACATAATCAATTTGAGATACTTTGTAGGTTGAATATCTTAAAGTGCAAAATTCAAAATATGGGTTTGAAGAGTTCGTTGTCAAAAAAGGCACCCTCCAGTGCTTATTGGCAACTAAGTTCCCTTTTTAGTCATCTTTGAAATACTATGCTTTTGAGAATAAAGAAACTTTTTATGATATATATCCATATAGTGCTCAGATAAAGATTTGTATATTTTTGGTTTGAGTAATGGATTTTATTGGCATATGAAAATTATCGAATTATACCTTTACTGTAATGTTGGGGTTTTGGAAAATCGTGCTATTTAAAAAAATAATAAAAAATAACAATTTTGACGACATTGGTATATTTTTGTAACGATTTATGTATATTGTAGTAATATTTGAGTCTGGCTTAAATTGAAAATGTACCAATTAGCCAATGTATCTTTTTATGGTTGGCAGCTTATCTGAATTATATCAATAAACTGTCACAATAGTTCTGCATGATATCTTAAATGTAATCATTTTTTATCGAAATAACATTTTATAATTTTTTTATCTGAAAGCTTAGCAAAAAAGGAATGAATAATTTATTGAGATAAATAATAATTATAAAAATAAATGTTATAATTATTTCTTAAAACAATATGATGTTATGCAATAACATTAGGAAAATTAGTTAATAGATAAAACAAATATTATTAAAAATAACAATATAATTTTGGTAATAATAATTATTCGCAAAATAAGTGGCGATAATTTTCTATGAAGAGAAATAAATTAATACGAAATTCTTTGAGAGTTTTGGGAAAATTGTATCGAAATAAAATTAAGAGACAATGAAAGCTCATATATCGAATACTATATAAAGGGGATAAAATCAGTAGACCACAGACGGCCCCATTAGTTATTGGAGACCATTAGACGTATTGCGTATTATTGTTTGAAGTCAGTATATACCATTTTCTCGGTAGACATTTGCAACTAACGTGAGTTCAGTTTTAGTGTAAGCTACTCATGTAATTTTTGTGTCAATTGCTGTATCGGTGTTTGTAATAATAAATCTTAGTGTAATTGAAGGTCGTTATTGATTGAAGTTCTTGTAAAAAAGATCAGATAGTAAGGCAATAAATTAAGATATAATTTGAGACTGATAGGATTAAATTTAATAAGATCATTGTTGCCGATCATATTATCGTGAAGAAATAAATAAAAAGGTTTATAAATTGTACCTTGGACTTGATTAGGTCTCGCAGAGAATGATCAAGACAACAGTGATCTTCAAAGAGTGATCTTCAAAGAGACTGATAATATTACAAATAAAACCAACAAGCCCCAAAACCAATCAGTTATCTAAATATTTTTGACTCTATGAGTTTAACTCAACAGAAATATTGAGCTGTAAGAAGTCGATTTAGTTAGAACTATAATATTCCCGAATAAAAGTAGTTTCAAATTGTCTAAGCTTTTGTGGCCATAAATTGAGATAATAAAGCAATTACAGATTATAAAATATCTAGGAATGTCAGACATTATTGTTGAAATATATTTACCAGTTTTGTTTTCTTTGATATCGAGATGATGACGGTGGGATTGAATGTATTGATTTTTTCATTAAAATTGCTATTATTGACAACCGCATCTTTAATAGGTATTAATTTATCAGATGGCACTTCTTTTGCATTTGAACTTTGCGAGATACAAGCTTCATAAAGCTCATTAAATATCTTGTCATCAATTATTGATGGTAATGAACTGTCGGGAGATACTGAACTTTTCTCTACCAATTCAATGGAACTAAAATATCGGTCAATGGATTTATCTTCCAATCTCGAGCGTCTTCTTTTTTCTGTATGTCCTTAACGAAAAGATTATGTTCAAACATGTCCGATAATGATTCATTTAGAAAAGGTAATGTTAGTAGCCAAAACTTCTTCATTTTTAATATTCAAATCAAAAGTCATGTTTACAACAGAACAACAAATCTATTTAATCTATTTGTCAATACATCAATTTTCAATCAAATTTTAAATATTTTAAAATTTATTTCTATCTGATTCGTCTTCATTTTTAATGAAAATCAAAATGCCTACATTTTTATATTACATCTTTATTTTTCTTAAAAAAATTTAAGTTTTATTTTTAGTAATTTTACTAATTTTTAAAAGTGAGAGTTTAACAGTAATTTTTTAAACAACATCATTTTATTAATATCAATACGGTGTATTTATTTTTAATATAAGTTTTTAAAAGTATTTTTTTAAATCAAAGTTTTGTAATTTTAATCATATGCAAATTTTAATTATTTATCATATTTGTTAAATAAACCTCACAATTATTATAACAATAAAAATTTACATCAACATCTAATTAACAAATTATTTTAATTTATTAATAGCTAGCCAAGCTTTTTGAGTCCAAAATCGATGAAATTATGGTAGCTTGTGGTTTTTGTTGTGGTCGTGAATATGTTTATCTTCCACAAGTTTTGATTTGTTGTACACCCAATGTTTGTTTGATTGTTCGAGATGCAGTTTATTATGCCTTCCAAAATGATAAATCTAATGGGTAATTGATTTTCCACTGATTTACAAAATTCTCATTGCTTCATTTGTTGATATTCAGTGAGAAAATTATTAGTGAACTTACTTGTGATAGATATATATGTTGCGAGAAATGTTACAATGATAGTGGTGAAGAAGTTCAATTTATTAATGCCGAGAATAATGGCGCAGCATGGTAAGTGGATCATTTATGTTCAATGATAGTATTGAATATTATTAATAAGCTACTTGTACTTTTCTTTTGTTAAATATTTGTGTAATTTGTTTTACGATATTGATCATACCGCATTTCTTTTGATAAATGTCGGCCTGCTTATCCGATTTGTTTATTTGATGTCAAGGCTTACTTAAGAATACAATTGGACAAAAATCCGACGAAACTTAAAATATTGACTAAACTATTATGTCTGTAAATAAAAATATGAATGCAAAAGAGGTTTCAAATTATTAATTATTACTTTATTAATTATCACAGTTTATATCTCTGCTCTAGTCGATAACGGTAAATGTCTATCCTTTATTGATACGATGTTTATCCGAAGAAATACAAAGGTTTTTATCGTTTAGATACTGATAGGAATTAGCAATTGTATTTTGAAGATATAAGATAAAATATTGTAAACTTAATTGATTGATATATTCACAACTCTGCGACAGCTTTCTTAATTTATATAATATTATTAACTATTATGACCCTACTGAAAATGGCTCTGAAATTTATTAATAATTATACTAAGAATAGCAAGGTAGGAACAGCATTAAAATGTGAATTAGAAAGCTTTAGTTAAGTATTATTTTTGATTTATAATATTTCTATAAAATATTCCTTAATGAAATTTTTGTAAATTTTTATTTTTTTATAGCAAAGTGAAAAAGTCTTTACTGTCAAAATGTCGCAATAATGTAAAGGAAAATGAAGAATTTGTTTATTGTCGGATTTGTAATCGTAAATGGCATAAAGTATGTGCAAATCATGTTGATGAAATATGGAGAGAAGGATTCGTTTGTACTACTTGTATTCGTGAAAAAACTATCAAAATTAAACAAAACATTTATAAATCAAAGGGTTTACCACATTGCGAATTGAGTAGATACATTGAAAATAGAGTCAATAATTTTTTGAAAGCAATTGATCCCACTATTAATGAAGTTATTGTTCGAGTACTTTCTAGTAGTGATAAAGTTGTTGAGGTCAAACCCGGAATGAAAAGTCATTATTGTGAAACTTGTGAAATGCCAGAATCCTTTAAATATCGACTAAAAGCAATATTTGCATTTCAAGAAATCGATGGTCAAGAAGTTTGTTTTTTTGGACTTCATGTTCAAGAATATGGATCGGATTGTCCAGATCCCAATTCTCGTCGTGTTTATCTTGCATATCTTGATTCTGTGCATTACTTTAAGCCTCGTAAATATCGGACTGATGTATATCATGAATTTCTAGTCGGATATTTGGAATATGCAAAAAAGCTCGGTTTTACAATGGCTCATATATGGGCATGTCCTCCTGGAGAAGGTGACGACTACATATTTCACATGCATCCTCCAGAACAAAAGCTTCCAAAACCTAAACGACTACAAGAGTGGTATATCAAAATGCTTGACAAAGCTATGAAAGAGAACGTTGTTATAGATTATAAAGATATTTTTAGCGATGCTTTACATTCGAGTATGCTTTCACCTACTGAGCTTCCTTATTTTGAAGGTGATTATTGGCCGAATGCACTTGAAGAGATCTTCAAAGTAATTTTAATATATATAAATCATTTACAAATATTATATATGATGTTGGTTTTAAATTGAATTATAAATATTCTATCATGTATTATCACAATTATCAATTTAAAAATTAAATTTAATTAATTTCGTCTAATTTAGAGTTTAAAACATAAAATGTCTTCAATTTATTTTATATATAACTGAATGGCCATTATATAAAATAATATATAAATATGAGAATAATTTTATCGGTGATCCTTACAATTCTATGAATAAATTATATAATGGTATATATATTTCTCTACATTTTATAATATTTCTTCTCGGGTGATTTGCAAGAGGCAAAATCTTAAATAATTTGTTTTAAAATATAAAATGTTGATCATCCAGGCCCATGATATTTTTCTAAATAGTCGTTAGTGTCTCATAGCGCATATTAGTGAAACGTTAAATACTACGTAAATCGTATTTGATTGACGGAATGAACGTCTATTAATTACATGTGATTTATATGACTGTTATTATGTTAAAGCTACTTTGTTATAATGATATATCTATGGAAATAATTTATTTTTTATCTGTTTTTAATCAGCAAATGAAAACCATTACAAACATCCAAATGATATCAAGTTATTAAGGAATAAATATTACTTTTTGTCGAGATATTAAATTTATTCAAGAATTTCATTTTAAATTGTATTGTTTTGTTTTCAAATAGATTACTTATCTCATGTTCTTTCATTAAGAAAGAGTTCCATTTTCCAAATATAACCATCTTTTGATTGCATAAATCAAAATTGAATCAATAATTATTTTAATAAAAACTTTAATCAATATTTTTCAAATAAGAAACCCTAACGAAAGATATTCTGTAATCATATGAAACAATGGTTATTCCGCTGGAAAATTTACTTGATGATTAATTTTATGTTCTTCACATTCCTAGAATATATGGCATACTGTTTAAGATAATGTTTTAATCAAGCTAATAGTTTCATAAGTCAATGTTGGGTCATGATTTTTATTCATTTTCAGTGGAAAAGTATTTACTTCCATTTTATATAATTAGTTTAAATGTCACATACTTGATTTGAGGAATATATGTTTTTTCTAATCCATTCGCTTCACGCGCAAATTGTGCATTAATATCTTATTATCGATTCCGTTTTAAGTTTTCCCTTTTATTTAAATGCCTTTAATATATAAATAAACAGCGGCATTCATATCAAACGGGAATATTTAAAATAGATTCACCTCGCTTAATATTGCTGAAAATTTTTGAAACTTCATTTTTTCTATTCACTACAATAATATCACTTTAATAAATCACGTTAAGTTTGATAGGATTATTTGAACGAATAAATATATTCCGTAATTTGCAGTAATTTTGCTTGAATTTTACAAAGAACTATTAAAATTTTAGTTTGATTTGTGTATAACTGGGTACAAAATGCACTCATATTTATCTAAAATACTTTAATGGTTAAGCATGGTCAACTCATTGTGTTTAATGACCATCACTGGACGCCAATGAAGTTGTAATGTCAAATTACTGAATGGTATTCAGTTTATAATTAATTTTTATTAGCATTTATTAATCAAATTGGTTTTAAATGACAAATTTACCAGAATTAAAGGATATGTTATTAACCTGGGTTCAATTGAATATATATATATATAAAATGAAATCAATTGTATAACTGGGTGAATTTGTTATTTAATAATATCATTTGATTTAATTTGTTAACGTTTAGAACTGTGCACGCATTATCATTGAATTGAAATTTTTCTTAATTAATGTTATGTATTTGATTTATTATCTAAAATTAAATCTTTTTCTGAATATTTATGAGATATCAATGAATTTGGAAACGGAAATCATTGGTTAAGATTAATATTTTTGAATGAATATAATGATAAATCACGAACGATCAGTTATGATTTGAAAAAGTAGCCTTAGTCAAAAAATCCATTGGAAAATTGTACGAAATAATTAAATGATGAAAAATGCCATCTTTATATAATTTTCATTGACAAAAACAATTAGCGAAATTTCCCATTTATAAATATGTTCAGATCTATAGACTTGTTGAATGTCATTTCTTTCTTAAATTCGACAATTAAAATATGTATACATCCGCTCTTCGTTCTTAGGTTTTCTTTTGCTTTTCATTTACTAAAAGCTTAAATGTATATTTTACAACTAATAGAAGAGTCTTTCCGTGTATCTCTCTGTACAAGTTGGCATAATCTCTGTTTCGATATTGTTTGTTGAATTTCTTGATTTTCATAAATTATAAAGTTGATTTTAATTTCCTTTTCTTTTAAAACAGTGAATTTCATTTATTTCCAACTTTTATTTCGTAGGAAATCGATGAAGAAACTAATCGTCGAATGAAATCATATTCTGAAAATCCAAATTCTCAAGAAGGCGAAAATTCACAAATCGAAGTCATATCCAAAAATAATTTATCGAAAATGGATAAAAAACCGAAAAAACGTAAATTAAAACGTATGAATTCGTTAAATAACAAAAAGAAAAGAAGTAATGGTTCTGATACTATTAATGATGTATCTCGTAAAGTTCTGGAGTTGATGGAAAAGCGCAAAGAGAACTTTTTTGTTATTCGACTTCATAGCCAAATTGATGCCGCTAATTTACCTCCAATCAATGATCCAGATGCTTTGTTTCATAGTGACCTTATGGATGGTAGAGATAAGTTACTTTGTTTAGCCAGAGAAAAGCATTTAGAATTTTCTTCTCTGCGTCGAGCGAAATTTTCTACCCTTTGTTTCTGCTATGAATTGCATATGGAACAGAAAAATTCCGTTCTTTATGCTTGTAATGTTTGCAATAAACAAATAGAAGTCCGATATACTTGTAAGCAATGTGAAGATTTTGAATTATGTCCAACATGCTACAGCACTGAATCTCATCCGCATCCATTGTTTAAAGTCGATCCTGACGAAGAATCAAACATTTCGAATCCACAGAACTTATCACAACCGACATCGGAATTACAAGATACTACTCGTGCACGAATGGTTCGATATTCGAAGAGTTTACAACATGCCTGTCAATGTCGAGATGTCAATTGCCGAATAAATCTTTGTGCTAAAATGAAAGGAATGATTAAACATTTACAATGCTGTAACATGCAGAAAAGTACCTGCAAAATGTGTCAGTTATTTTTACGTATTTGTTTTGTACATGCCAAATTTTGTTCCGATCCAAAATGTCAAGTTCCCAATTGTTTAGCTTTACGTTTTAATTGGAAACAACAAGGAAGTCAACAGAGAATGCAACAGGCCCAAATGCTTCGACGAAGAGTTGCATTAATGCAACGCGGCATGCATCCGGAAACACCGGTTTCTGCAAGTGCTAATTTACCACCACAAACATCCACAACGGTAAATGCACAACCGCCTTCAATAGATAATTCAATTTCCAATACTCTTCCTAATAAAGTGATGGAATCTATTGAATGTGATACGAATAAGAAATCAAACGTAATCACGCCGAACGTGAATTCTGTTTCCAACAATCAGCCTCAAATTTACACTACTCAGGCTGAAACGCCTTACTGCTCTAATAATATTACTGCCTACAACAGTCCTAATGTTGCATACCCCGTGGACAAAAGATCTGTCACAGATGAAGACTTCAGAGTGGTTTATCAGCAATACGACATACACAGTAAGAATTATCCGAACAAAGAAGATTTTCAAAAATATGTAAGCAATTAAATCATTTTATAATAATAATAATATATTATTTAACGTATCTTTTAATAAATATAATGAATTGAAGAATATTTTTATGATATAATTTTGATATGATAAATATAAAAACAAAAAAATAAATTATTTTATAATGATGATTATTTTCGGAAGTCAAATTTCATCTCGTTCGTTTCTGCATAACTAGTGCTTGAAAATTAAATTTTTCTTTCGACTAAATTCTGATTCTAAAATGTGATCATAATTTTATATTTTAAATATAAATCATAATTATATATACATATCTTTTTTGAGTTGTATTGAATGATCTACTAATTGTAATAACAGATTGTAGTGTATCATAACTGAAAGTATAATAATATCAAATAGGAAATCACAAAGAATTCAATCTTCATTTCATATCTAGATTGGCCTAGTTATTTTATGATTTGCCGAATAATTCATATTAACAAATTTAAGCATTAAATTTAAATGAGAAATTATATTCGGATAAATTTCAGATTTTTTCTTTCACTTAATGACTGATTTATAACGATTGTGCGTTTTTATTAATTATATTAATTTTTAAAATATGAATTGATTTACAATGCGATAGATCTGCTGATGTAAAACTAGAAGGAAATTACATCGGCTGATTATAGTCTGTAGCCTTTTGGATTATTTGAGACAACACATTTGGAGAAAAAGGTTATCTTGAGTGGAACATAAAGCATATTAATCTTAAAAATATCAACTAATTTGTATTCTTTTAACCTATTTTTCGACAATTGACGTCATGAATAAATAAGCGATTATGAAACAAATAACTTTTGATTTCTTGGCTAGTGATTTCAATCACTTCAAATTCATTTAAGAAGCTGTTATTATTTGTTACACCGAAATAGCAAATATGATTTATCTTGGTTGCCAAAACTTTATTTATCTAAATCAAACTATTGGCCAATCTCACAGAAATGTTTCACAATCCAATTTGTTCGCAGCAGTTTTGTTCTTCACAATATTTTCTCCTGATGTACGATATCATGTTAAGGGGTTCAGTGTATTTGTCCCAATGAATTGTAACAACGTTTTTATATTTGTACGAATCATTATGATCAGTAATGATCTGGACACAATTTCGATATACAGGATAAAATCTTGATTCGGTTTTATTTTTTTGTTATAATAATAAACTTAATTCTTCAAAGATAAATTTAAATTACTAAGTTATTATATAACAGTTATTTCAGTGATTTCATCTATTAATAATATTAAAAAATTTAAATATGCTATTTTCTTTTTCGAAACATTTTTGTTTTTGATTGATTTTTCAATTTTTTACATTTATTTTTTATCTTTTGGAAGACCATCTCAGATTATATTTGCTATGTTTTCCATTTATAGTATAAATTAGCAGAAATTGACTTTATGGAACGGTTTCAATTCTTTAGCTTAGAATAAATTTTTTCCTTTAGAATAAAGGTTTGTGGAATAGAATATCTCTTGAAAGCTTCAATCTAGAAGACACGTCTATTTTCAACTCTTACAAATGCAGTAAATTTGATATTATGTTAAGTATAAATATTTCGGGAAATGAATTATTTAAGAATTAACACAAAAACATTTACAGCTCTTATTAAATTAAAGAAAAATGATAATGCCGTTTATGATTTTATTTTGGTTTGGAGAAAAGTGTTGGAGTATATTGGAGATAAGGGGTTAATTATTGAATATTGGAGTTGATAAATTTGAGTACTCTATTTGATATCATAGAGTAGAAACTTATGAAGAAATTGATTTGTATGTTAACCGATTGTTTGTGAAAGCAACTCTCATATCATTATTATTTAACATGTTCTTAGTTTTGAGGATGTTGAAAGGTTATTTACGACAGGACTATTTATTATCATGATTATTTTATTTAAGATATATACTAATATTTCGACTTATATCTTTAATTAATATTAAATTTATAGAAGTTTCGATTCAATTTTCACAATTATAAAAAATTGAACTTATAAATATAAATTTACAATAATGGTCGAAGATTATAAGCTAAATTTACTCGTTTTATATAGATTCTATGTCAATATGTTTCGTTTAAGCAAATATAATATTATTCTAAGGTATCAAGTTAAAAAATGTGAATGTTATTGAAATCGAAAATAACAATTTGGGAAAGGCAGTGAAATAATAGGTCTGAACTTATTTGAATTTTAAGCGAAATCGATATACACGATACGGTTTATCTAAAAGCGAATCCTCTAAGGCAGAGGTGGCCAACTTTTGTGTACGGAAGATCGACTTTTCATTTGAATAACATCTCACGCGACCGACTAAAATTGGCTTCAAGATCGACCGGTTGGCCATCCCTGGTATAGTCCATACATGGCAGATATATCTCAAACAATTAATAAATCGAAGTTATTAAATCACAACATATAAAGTAGCATTTATCAATAATTTTAAACAAATTTTCATCAATAAATTATATTTATAAAGCGCTTGTGAAGATATTCTAACATCTTCTACGAACTAATATCAAACCTATTAGATTTAATTTCCCAATAAAAAGTTCTTTTTGATCTTATTTATAATGATTTCTTACAATATTTTTACCCAATCCATTCAATAACTAACCAAAAACAAGTCTATATAACCAGAACACTACTATAATCACCACTTTCATTTCATATTTCAACGCTTATTGGTCCAATGAAGAGTTTTTAACTAGTTTTGTTATTAAATATCGCGATAGAAAAATATCATAAATCAAAATTTCAATATTCATTGAAAGAGAGTAAATAAAATAACTTATTTCCTGTCACGTTAATAAGTGAAATTTAAAAATAGTGTTTTTATGAACCCACAAGAGTCCATTCATTCAATAAATTGATCCTCAATAATAGAATCGAAAGCAAAAATTTTAATGTCATTTTTCTAAAAACAATTTCCTAAAATCAAAAGAGAAAGTAAAAAAAAACAAATCCATTGCGTTATTCCAACCATTTGGACATATAAACAGATGATTAATAGATGAACAAAAATATACATCAGTTAGATGCTGTCTAATCTATTTAACAAACAGCTTAATTTCCAGTCTAAACCTAAAACGATTAATGAACAAAACATTAAACTTTCTAAACCAATCAGTAACAAAGCGTAATCTAACCGATATCGCAATTCTGACCACCCCATCCCGGATGACACGAACAAGTAAATGCTTTCAACTGCGGTTTCGATGTATTAGAAACTCCAGCATCATTTTGACACATTCCTTGCATGCAACCAGGTGCTTTCAGGCAAATCTCACAATTTTTACCGGTCCATCCACGATAGCAACTGTTGTAAAAAAAAGCAAACACAGTTTTTTTTGTTATTACTTCAATCGATTATTTGATTTTTATCAAAATGCTAAATAACATGCACCAACACAGTGTGACAAATAGCTCGACCGTGAAGAGATTATCACAACGGTTTTGTTGCACGATTATGAGCATTCTTAAACCGTATAATGAGTCTGAAAATCAAAATCTTACCTGCATTTATCGGGCCCAACACATTGACCATTGATGCAGTGATCACAATTGGCTGAAAAAAATGAAATTGTTATTCATCGATCATTATTTTCTGAATCAATTATATTTCACCATTTATGTCGATAACAAATTTATCATTACGGTAAAGAAATTTGCATTAAATTCATAGAATGATCGAAATATTTAACAATTTCAATCAGAGAGTCTATTAATAAAATGAGAAATTTAATGGCGAAATTTTCATTGATATCATTAATTGTATTGCTCATATTAATATTTGAAATGATTTACCTTCGGAACAAAATATTCCTTTCCAGCCATCCAAGCAGATTCGTTGTCCGGTTTCTGTACAATTGTAATGTCCAGATTTCTTATCCATGGGTTTACAGTATTGTTGACAATTGGGCCCGTAATAATTTTGTTCACACTTCAATGAATAAACCAATGTCGTGTTAAATATGGCATCGCCTCTCAAGGTTATTGTTATGAAATTTTTAACTGATCCTGTAGTTATTCCTTTAATTGGAATAAATTCTGATTGAAAATTGGTTCCTGAATAAGATTAATATTAAATATGGATTATCAGTTGAAAATAATTCGATAGGCTACAGTTTGAATTCCAAAAAAATATGAAATAAATATCAATGATGAGCTATTTGATCATGTTATTAGAAATATCGATTCCAACTGTGTTCTTATTTTATTGTTTTTTATTTATAACATGATTGATTATTCCATAGTATGATTTTAAGATGATCAATTATTAGTCGTGAATTTGTCAAAACTTTACTAGAGATAAAGTATTATTAATTCCTTCTCAAGATTACTATTCAAGATGTTATATTTGCTATTATTTCCAATCTGGCAGATTACCAATGAATGATTGTCGACTTTGCAATTAAAAACATTTGATATATTACTTTTCAATTTTATCTTATGTTAGTGTAGGATTTATTTCAAGTTTTCCAGTTAAGATTAATAAGATTATTATTATTTTTAACAACAAAAATGTGATAATGATAGAAAATAAATTTCAGATTTGCAATTAATTTGTAATTAATATAGTTTAATGGATAAAGATATAAAGTCAAATGAATAGAATGAAATAAAACTTAAAAATTTAAGTCACCGTTTAAAACCAGGTTTTTTTCGATCCACTTGGTATATTTAGCGTTAATATTGGATAAAATAAGTTGGACATTATTTTATTTCATAGCCAATTATTGGAGTCATTAAATAGAACCCTTATTAATAAAACAAACATATCAAATCATTAGAACAAAATGGAAACAATTAGGAAAATTCTGTCCGATATTTATCTTTTGGGCTTACTGAGCCGCACTCAATAAAGAGCGACTTATTATATGAGTTCTCTTGTCGTCTAAATATGTAAGAGAAAATTTGAGAGCTATAGAAACAGACAATATACAATGACTTCAAAGGAAATACTAAGAAAACCTAAATTGTTTTCAGACAACAAAAAAGAAATCAATTGCGTATGCTAGAATAATTTCATGATTTAAAACAAATAAATGTTGATTTATAAAATCGTCCATACCACCAATGAAGTAGTGAATTCTTATTTTTATTTTATTATCTGATCACGAAATTCAATGAACATTTCCAAAGTTTTCCTGAGAAAACGTAAACGTTTCTTCACTAATTGTAAAAATATTTGAGATTTTAATTTGAAAAAAAAATAATAATCAAATAAAAGTTTAAAAATATATTCATCAATGAATTCATCATTATTTATTTTGATAAATAATTAACAATCCGAGTTGTGAACAATAAGTTCCATGTATTTATTCATTGGAATGTGACGGTTAATTGCCACCGAGATACACGCACAAAGAATTGTCAATGATTAAAGTCTTATGGAGCCAGAAATCAAACAATTTCCTGGCGAAGTGAATATAAAATTCCATTCAGTATTCATAAAATATGAAGATTAATTTCTAAAAATATTTTTCAATTATGGTATCGTTGACAGTGATAAAATTCTACAGTGTATAATTATATTTGAATTAAAAGATCAAAGATAACGCATGGCATATTTATTAACATTTTCAATAAGTTTCATTATTATTATTTAGAATAATTTCGTTTTAAATATAAAAATTCAGTTTCATTTGAAACCTTACTGAAACAAACGATGATCCGAATCAAGTTCTTCGATTCGTTTGACCGAAATATTGGATTAAAATATAGATTCCATTAAATCTACATAGTGAAATTAAATTTCATTATTATTTCAAATCAATCAATAAAGCATGCATATCAAAACCAGGAAACATTATTATTGAAAAATTGACCTCAATTATATGAAATTTGTAAAAGATAAAAATTTAAAACAAAATTTCTTTTCAAGCATTATAAAATAAGTTCATAATTTAGAGTTAAAACTTGTTAGGGGTTAGAATTTAATAAAATTCACACTGTTAATAGAGCTAAGACGATTCTAAAACAATTAGAATAATTCTATCAAGTGAAATATTTTAAAAATTATGTTCATACATGCTAATTATAAAGAAGATAAATGAAATGATATTTGAGTGGAAATTAATATGAATTCCAATGAATTGTACCGAAAATGAGCTGGAAGGTTTAACTGCCATTTACTATCAAAAGAATTCCAATTTCAAAAATTAAAGCAGAATTTCATTATAATATTTCACGATTAAAAATGATTTTTTGTGTCTATTTTCTTCATCTTCTCATTGAAAAATGCTTTCATCGAATATCCAATAGAACAATTCATTGATTCGTAACAAAAAATCAAATTCACCATCGTAATGAAAACTAATTGAAATAAATTTATTTGTGGAGAAATTAAAAGCCATTTTCAATGTGATTACAATCAGTTCAGAAATTCTTGCAATATTCCAATTGATGTGTAGACAATTAATTAATAAATAAAATAGATAAGATTGATTCCAAATTTTGAAAAATATCATTCATCTATTAGAATATTGAGAATTGATTGCACAGTTATTATCATTTTGAATTTTGTAGAATGCTTCAGAACATAAAAAAGAAATACAAACGCAAATATGTTAGAAATATCACTAGCTTATCATATAGATGCAAATAAATAAATACATAAAATTTCCAAACATATAACAAGTGTATAACTTCATTCTCATAATAAATTTTAAACCTTTTTTTTATCTTTTATTCATGATTTACTGTAAATCATAAATTTAAATTTTTTATATTGAATACAAGTTAATTACTGGATCTGTTCCAAAGTGTTGGAATAAAATATGTCTCATAATAAATTAATTCTATGATCTGGACATCTTGAAGGTGATTTCAAAATTAATATAAAATAACATGCTAGGCTCATAAACCGAAATCGTTTAACTAATTAAGAAAAAAACATTTAAAATGAAATCGAAAAATAATATTTTTAAAATTTTACATATTCGACTTGAATTAAGATATTTATTAATCTAAGATTTTAAAAATTTAATTTCTAATAATAAGGTTTCTGATTTTCAATTTATACGAGCTGCGTCTACTTCGGATAATAGTTAATTAAAAAATATAAATAATGAAGGGGGAAT
>JBBMOY010310002.1:0-12087 GCA_037951405.1 Platydemus manokwari | reverse complement strand
TAATAAGTTATTAATAAGTGATACTATATAAAATCTTATACAAATTTTAGATTTATAATTCTTCATTTGACAAACCAAATACGGTTTTTGATGAACATTATTTAATGAAAAGTTTTGAATTTAATATTTTATTTACATTTTCAAAGCAATTCGAAGTTAAATTTTGATTTTCATTGCGTTCAAGATATAAACAATATCAAACGAATAAATAAACCATTCAATAATTTATAAATTAATACAATAAATAGATACATAATATCCTTCAACATGCAGATTTATCTGATAAAGCCAAGAATCACCTCAAAAATTTTAACATATGGTATGCTGAAAATTTAAAATCGTTTTTACTGAAGATTAGCAGATTTTTAAAGCACTTGAATTCTGCGCGGCTTGCTGAAAATAAAAGTCTGCCTGCTGCTTTCATAATAAGCTGTTCAATCATCTGAAATTAATCTGTGATTATTTGACAGCATAACGACTTACTTTGTTTTAATTTCTACTCAATACTTATTTCAATAATTATCGTTGAAAGTTATTTTCTGGTAAATCTAAAACTTTGGGATGATTTTCGAGCAACTCTTTATCGTTAGTTCTGACGTAATAGTTGAATTAGATTGGTTATGGTGTTTTACAATTGATTTTACCAGAGGAATATAAAAGAATAATAATCAATATTGTAACAAAATAATTCGTCATAATCATGAAACCCATTTGTTTGCAGAAATTTACTTTTAAAACCCTCAAAGAAAAGGTGATTGAAGTTCTGTCTAAAACTTTTAATAGAAATCAAATGACACACCAAGACCGATCGTATCTTTTGTGGGTAATATTATTAAATATTGGTACGTTAATACAGATACAAATAATTTAGCAGTGGAGATGAAGTTTCTTTCGTACTTGTGTGAAATGCGAAGTTAATGAATCAAAACCGCTTACTGTGGAACATTGAAAATACATTTTTAAACATGAACATTGGCAGGCATGAACAGGCAGCCATACACACATGCACACCGGTAAATCAGAAAATATACAACAACATAAATTACCAAACAATCCAATCTAAACTAAAGTAAAAAATATTCAAAATAAAATTGGATAGCTCTGCAGAATGATTTATGATAATGATTTTTGGTATCGAGATTGAAATTGAGTTTTCATCTGTTGCGGTTATTCTTAAATCGGAAAATTTTATTTAAGTATGAATGCAGCTGAATGTTTGTAAGTTCACTGATATATACTAGAAGATATATACTATGTCTTAAATCAAATTTCATATTGGTAATGGTAAAGGAATGAATTGTTAACTGATTTGTTAGATAAGAAAGCAATTTGATAAGTAAGTAAACTGCCACAATTTATTGTGGTAAATGAAGACTTACATCGATAATTATCGCTGTAAGAATATTAATGAAGAAAGTGAAGATGAGCATTATAGACTTTCAGACCGAATCGTAATCAAAGGTGTATTGGTTGAAACGACGGTAATAAGATAATATACTTAATGAATTAACGGAGCAAATACAAATCAGTCTTTTTATATTTTTGGGTAAACAGAAACAAAGTACCCTAGATAGATGGGGAAAAGATATGTTGATTCACATTGACGAAACTGTAGATCTTGTACCATATGCATTAAACAAGGTTTGAACAAGACAGCAATAACAGAGATATTCGATCACATCACTGCTGTAAAAGATAACATATATTTCTATGGGGGACAGAGCGATAAATATCATTAAGTAATTGAAATAAGGGGCAAATTGATTCGACAGCATAAGGAATGCCACAAAACAATACCAATTACCACATTGTATTATTACGAATGGGACTATGAACATGTGATTAATGGCTGCCATAAATTTCATGTTTGTGCTACAAGAAGAAAATTAAGAAAGTGGTTTTATAAAGCCCTAAGAGAAAAAGGCATGGTTTACACAACATTTAATATGACTTACGAAGGCCGAAAAATACTGGATGATGACTATTTGATCGATAAAGGCATGCTGCAAATACATGATAATTTTATAACACCAATAGAAATAACCACGAATGCGATAGCGAATCCATCTCTGTCGTATACCCCATCACAGAGCTGTCACGGTGATGCTGTATGGGATGATAGATTTAAAAACTTTGAAGAGAAAATAACGAAAATACAAGAAGAATGGGAAAAGTCTCAAAGCAGATAGAAATAATCGAATAATAAAAGATATATTAGAATTACGAACACTGATCACGCAGCAAAGACCAAGAAATGAGTCAGAGTTCAAGGTGGCACATAAACAATTGCGGAAAAAGATTTTCACTGAAAGCGATAGTGACCAAGAAATCGAAGAAGAAAGATCAAAGCGTATAATAGGCAAACCGGCGTTGAAAAAGATGCTTTTAGAAAAAAACGATGATTTATCAACCGACTCAAGCAGTCCAACAACGAGAGAAATCAAACAAAAAGAGGCCATAAAGAAAGCCAAAAAGTTGGCCAAAGTAAATCCAACTATCATGAAATTACTGCTAGTTGTAATGACTATTTTTGAAATAATCGTAGCCTTTGACTGTGCAAAGCCAAAAATGGAGCAGAAATATTCATTATTCGATATTAAGGATTGCCCGGAGGTAAATCCTGTGGCCATGGTACAGGAAGGGAAGAAGTTATACCATGTTTATCAAGGAGACTTCATAAGAACAATAGCAAAGAATGTATTGTAACATACCAAGAGTCTGTTTTCTATTGCTCAAACAACGGAGGATACACGACAACACTAAAGCCAACATACAGTCCGATAGCAGCCATAGTGACGACAATAGAATGTGAACCTGCATTTCAAACAAAAATTTTAAAAATTCACGGCATAGAATTAATAGCAAAATTAGGAGAGATAATACAGTAACAAAGAAATATAGTCGGGTGGAAACAAACATCAATAGTAGAATGCGAGTATCAAAAACAACTTAGAAAATTTCAAGCAGCGATCGACACATCCACCAGAAAAATTATGACACATTCATTTTACACAGCAAATAAAACCAGTTGTGACACAGGAGAATCTATGATAGTTTATCAAATAGATCAGTATGCATGCAATTTAGCCTTCCTAAAAGCAACAAATTTTTATGTAATAAGCGGAAGGCAACCACCGATGAAAATAAGAAAAAGAGATACGAGGAAGCGAGAAACATACCTGTTCACTAAAAAGCAACGCCAAGGATATTTGTATCAACCAGTACATCAGATGCCATGAGATTCATAGAGAAAGGAGAAGCAGTTAAATGCGGCAAAGCGGTAAAATCAACCAATTACAAAGGCATATATTTAACCCTCAGGCAAATCAAAGAGTCCAGAAAAACGGTAGACAAGCATGACGTAAAAATGGCCTTATGTAAACAACAAAATGGATTATTTATACCATAAACAAATTGGCCATATGTATGAATTATACCAAGAAACAATAACCAATGATTGGAGAATTAATAGAGAATTATTGCTAACGAAAATCGCAGTAACTGTCACTAGTCCAGAACTAATGGCACCAGTGGTGTTTAAAAAAAGAGGAATTTTTGCCAGAGTAGTCGGAGAAGTGTTGCACACCTTCAAATGTCAAGCGGTCCAAGTTATGCTAGCACACGTGCCAAATGAGCAAATGTGTTAGCAATGATGTATCAAGGGAAAATGGTATACGTGCTGTCTGTTACAAGAATATTGACAGATTGGAAAAACAAACCCAAGGAAATCGATTCGTGCTTAAACCCCCTCGAGCCAATGTATGAGATTGGGAAAGACCAATGGATAACGACTCCAGATAGGCGACTAGCTGCAAAAGTCCAAGAAATTAGAATTAAACGGCACATCAAGGGGAATAGAGTTCCAAACAATAGCAGACATGGAAAAAAGCGGTCTCTACTCACCGCAAGATATTGAGCGGGTTAGAAAACACCTGCTGTATCCAATAGTAAAAGACAAAGTTATCTCTTTCATGGTACAAAGGATCATAGACGGAAACCAAAGCGGAAAAGAATACAATTATGAGGCGATATTAAGTGCAGATCATTATAAAAAAGCAGCAATGAACATACTGCAAGGATTGTGGGGACAATTTCTTCTCATTTTTCGTAGGTATTTATTATGTGGCAATGATGACCAAGCTGCTATTCACCTAACTACTGTCCTATAAACAACTAGAAAAAAATGTACACGAAGGGTTGGAAGAGGGCTGCATGCTTCTGTCCAGTATTGGCAAAACACTTAGCTTGGAAAGAAATTCAAACAAAAGTGTCCGCAGTAGAATAAAGGCAGAAAGCGGGATTCCCAGATGTATATGTAATCGAACACCATCAATATAATTGCTGTTATCAATCGAAGCTGCATGAAAATACGCATTATACAGGCGACTCACAGAAAGTCGAAATAGACAGCGTAGACGAGGCAATACACATCATTAAATCGGGAGTACCGTTTGAGGAGTATAAAGCTAATCAGCTCATTGAGCTAGAGCAATTAAGCTGCCGAGTAAAGAAAATGGAATGGGAACAAGAAAGAGCTAGAAAACAATCATTTAAAAAGAAATACCAATATTTAAAAGAGCTTCTCAGAAAACCAAAAAACGAGTCAAAAAAGAGGAATTAAAAAGTAACAGTGATAGCTATACTAAAAAGGATGACACAACAAAAATATACATACCATATGAGCAAGAAAAGGAGCAAATGAGACAGCTCAAAGAGGAAATCGATCAGCCAAAACCTTACACGAAAATTCAATATGGAATAAAGTACTATACAAAAGGATGATGTATAGATGGGTAGATGTAAATAAAAATATTTTAAATCTAAAAAACTTAACGGAGAAAAAAAATATCAGAAAGCGAAAACTTTAAAAAAAAAGCTGTCGACCACGATACTTGTTTCCAGACGACGAATCCATAGAGTTCGAAAAATCCACAAGCTTCAATTACACACAATTGGTGGTATTGGATACTTTGCTTAAACAGAAGCAGCTCAAAGGTGCGGAAATTGCCAGAATAAAAACATTTTAAAATCTATATTATTCAAAATCATTACTTATAGGTCGTTTCGTCAAATTCGAATCGACCACTCACATACCTTAAATTGTTTGTGCTAAACTTAAGTTTGTTGCTGATCAAATAATTTTGCTTGTGGGTCCGATTTATTAATAAATCAATAATTTTTAATTGTAAATTATTCTGAAAAACTTGGTAATTTGTTTTTGATCTGCAATAGCGCACTTTTCTTATAAAAGTGTTGTTGGTTTTGATTTATTATTTAATAATTGTTTTACGAATTCATACAGCTGTGATCTTAATCGATAATATATTTTTATATATCGAGTGAGTTGAATTGAATTTAAATCAGATCAGCTTTAAAGAACTCATTTTTGTTGGGAGTGATAACTTATAAGACCAAAACCCAACATATCTCTACAACCATCAATGTCCACAGTGGGATCATCTTCATAATCCCTGTCTTCAGTCTACCTCAAGATAAGACCCAGATCCCAACAATCTCAATTTCAATCTTCCTATCAAAGCTTGCAAAAACCCAAGTGTAAGATGGATATTGATGAAGACAATTAGTGATTTTTGATTTGACTCATTAGTGATTTTATCTTAACTCTTTGACTTTTGGCATGAATATGATTTATTTGTAAATATTTTGTGATAATTTTATGAAAAAAACTCATGTAAAAATTTTTTGTATAAAATTTATGGTTCAAAAATATAAAAATTTATTAATGCACAAAAATTATATTTCTTTTACAAGTAAATGATATAAAATCTAACATTTTCAGTATTGCCTTAATGAATCCAGAATTAATTGATTTCATCAAAAGCTGCGACGACATAACTGTACATCATTGGTTTTAAATTCCACAAAAATCATTCACCATATTTCAAATTATATTCGAAATTTACTCAAAACAAATCATATAAGCCTCTAATTTTGTTCTTCAATACTTCAATTTTTAATACTCTCGTTATTATCAATATTCTCACAACTGCTACGGCCACCTTCATTTTTTCATCCCAACAATTTATTTTTTTAATCATTGGTTTATATTTTTCTTCACTCCCTATTTTTTCGATCCATTGTCTTTCATTGTCAATATTTCTTATTACAATCGAGCTTGTGATTCAGATTATGTCAAATTGACTCTAGATTGATAGTCTTGAATACTTATATTCTATTTAGGAGACGACTGCTGAAATCTGTTTGTGTTTCGTTGATGTGAAAAATATTTGGAAGTGAAAAATATTTGAAGATATAGATTGTGATGAAAGAAACTTCTTTGAATGCAGACGTATTTAGGTAAATTTATAAAAAATTAATATTATTTTGGAAAATATTTCTTATGTAAATATAAAAATCGTTAACATATTTAAAAACTAATGCTTATTGACTTTGTTCATAAACGTTTAAACATATTTGTTGCACTTTAATTTAATTAGTTTTAATCATATGAATTTAAAGTTGTTTTTCAAAATGTAAATCCAACCAATTTTATGATGATAATTTATAATTAATAAACATTATTGCAAAAATTCTTGTTTTTGTGAAATAAAGCCTATTATAGGATGGTTAAATATTTATCTATATTAAAAATTTCTAATTATAATGAATAAATCAAGCATAAAATACTTATCTCTATTTCATTTTTTAAAATTTATTGAGAGTTTATTAATTTTAATAATATTATTTAAAATTTGCTTGTTTTTAAATGTAGATTTCAAATGTATATTTTAAAATTTATTTTTAAATAATTTTTTATCCAATAAATAATAAAATTAATTTTTTAATTTAATTTTTTTCTTTTATTATTTATTGATTAATCTTTGGAAAAATAAAAATGAGTTTCAAACTTCAACGTCAAGATTTATCAATCCGAAAATTAAATTTCGCTAACCAGTCTATTCAAGGTGTAACAAAATTACTTGTTTGGCCTCTTGTTCAAAATTTAAAAGTGGTCCAGATAAATTGCAATGGTCCAGAAATTGAAGGCATTTTAATTCATAAAGCAGACATGGAAAATGCAGCCATTCCTGCGACTTATGAAAGAATAAGTGATGAGTTGATTTCAATTTTGATTCCAGATGAATTCGAAGATAGTGTTGTAAAATTGGAATGCTTATCGATTTTAATACAATTTACAAGTGTTGGAAATAAATGTGGTTTACAATTTGTCATTTCAAGCACTGGAACGGTCGGCACCTACATGTATTGCAATCCATATAATAATGGAACTGGATCGGTTTTTCCTTGTATTGAGTTCAATGAGGCCTGTGAATGGTGGATTGAAATAATTTCTCCACATGAAAATATGATTGTCATCTCCAGTGGTGATTTTGTGTCGAAAGATGATGATGTTCATATTTTTCATGTTTCTCGACAAACGACTGCTAGAAATATCACGTTTGTTGTTGGAGAATTGGATTTCTATGTCGATAACGAAAATCCTAAATTCGGCTATTATTTTCCTCATGAAATGATCGATTATCTCAAAGCATCCATCGGTCCCATGATGAAAATCTTATCATTCCTACAGACAAATTTTCAAATGGAATATCCTTTTGAGAATTATAAAGCTGTATTTGTAGAAAATCTCCTCGAAGAACACTACACTGCTTCTTCTCTGACTCTTTTTGACTTGAATCTTCTTCACAATAATCGAATCGTTGAACAGATTTTTCACACGCCCCACTTGTTGATGATTGGATTGTGTGAACAATTTATTGGAGCTTTTATCGAACCGAAAACATGGCATGATTCTTGGATTGGTTGGGGTATTGCAGAATATTTTGGTTGGGAATTCGTGAAAAATTATTTTTATGAAGAACGATTAGAAGAGTCAATGTATGAGATAAAAATGAAAAATGATCGATTGGTGGAGTATGAGATGAAAAACGAAGGAATCGTATTGGATTGGACGGCTTGTAAAGCTGAAATGCGATTTGATGTGACGAATGTGCGATCGATGCCGCTTCGATATAAGCGATTTTATCGAATAAAATCGGGCTTGGTGGTTCGCAGTTGGGCTTTGATTTCGTCGATGAGAGATATTTGTGAGATTTTTCGCTTTTATTTGAGAAGAGAAAAGTTTATCAATAGCTCGATCATTGATAAGGCAAATCTTGGGCGATGGAAATCTCTGATTAGCGAGTTAGTTAGGAGAAAAGGCCACATCAACATTGCTGGCAAAGCTCATTTCCATAAAAAGCAGAAAATTATCGAGTTAATACTCGGTCAAACCCAAGATGGCAAATCGTTTTTTCATGCCGGACCAATCGATTTGGAAATTCAAGAACCGGATGGCTTGTTTAAACAAGTCGTCCGGATGAAGTCAGAAATGTTAAATCGAGTTGAAATTGCGACATCCTCAAAATCGACTCATTTGAAAACCGGTCAAAAACTCATCACGAGAAAAAGAGATCAAATTGATGGCCCCAATCTTGGTTGGGTTCATTTAGATCCAGAAATGAAACTTGTTGGACAAATTAGAAATCTAATGAGAGAAGATGAGGCTAAATTGTTATCACAAAACGAATCCAATTTTTGGGCCAAATTTTGTGGTTTAGTGGCGCTAGACAAAATAAACGGATTAGATCATCTTGAATGGTTGATGAATCAGGTTTATAAACGACGGAATTCCACTCGAATTCGTCTGGAAGCGATTCGTCAATTGAAAAATGCACTCATTGATTCGTCGACGGTGTTTCCTCGAGATTCATTGAAAACGGCATTGATTTCTTTGTTTTGTGAGAAAGATGAAGGAAGTCCGATATTGAAAATGAATTGTTGGAGATATATTGGAGATTATTTAGTTCATCTGGCTCTCATTGAGGCTGTCTCATTCACTTATATTCCAGAAACAGCCGATAAATGGAATGATCTTTTCCATTTATATATTGATATGTTAGATGTTTCTGGACAATTCTCTGCTATATCTTCATCACATTTTCGTGCCAGTGTAATCAAAGCTATTAGCAATGGAATGACATCAGTTACAAGATCATTCGTTAATGAAAAAGATCTTCAAATGTTCATTGAAGTTCTAAATAAGCAATTGATTGAAGATATGACATTGCCCAGTCACAAGTATTGCATAACATCAGCTGTCCTACATTCAATGGCTAAATTGAATCAAGCAGGCCTGTTAACCGATGTTCCACTTTCAATATTTCTTTCATTTGATTATGATGACAATGAATATGTTCGATTGGCTGGAATTTCATCTTTGTTAACATTTCTCAATCAAGTGGATCGAATGGACGAATCATTAGGAATGATTATCGATTATATTCATAAATCAGAAGTGCCAAACACAATACGCACTAAAGCCGTCATTTTATTATCTGAGCATGTAGAAACGGCAAAAATAAAGCAAAATCAATATTTTATTGAAAAATTGTCGGATTTATTAAATATTTATTTGAAGGATTTGACAGAAATTGTGTCTGATATCACCAATAATCACTCGTTACGAGCGTCAGCACAAGAATTGGTGAATATCATTCATGATCTGAAATGTCCAATAGTTGATTCAGAATCGAAATTTCTATTGGACAGTCTTGATAAAGCAACAATGCATGAAGAGTGTACAACAAATCGTCAAAATTTAATAGGTCCACATGATGGCAATTTAAGCGATGACTCAGATTAGATATTTTATATATTATATTTTGAAATACACATTTTAATAAATCTTGTGTTTTAGTTATTTCTATTTGATTTTTTCTACTGAAAATTTTCAAGAATAAAACAAAAAAACATTATAACAAGCAATTTAAAACAATTTCTCGTTTGAAAATCGTTTACATCAAAATCAAATTACAAAAAATGAAATAATATACGCTAAATAAAATAAAATATAATAATAAAATAATATAAGTATACTTAGGTATATACTCAGCATATCTGAATAAATTTGTAATTTTTAGAGGTTTGAAAATTAATTAAGTTAGGGTAAATAAAGAAGATTTTTTTAATATTATGTATTTGTAATTAATTTTAATAAAAAATATCAACATATTCTTTGTTATTGTTTTATTTTGATTATAAAATAATTTTAAATATGATATCACAACATAACACGCACCTACATGATTGACATCACGTTTCAACTCAATCGAATAAAACAATAACCCCAACGTAAATAAAATAATAATTTCGAAGAATGATCCAAAATTGAAATTGTGGTGTCAAAATAAGACAAGAAAAACATAAAATCGAGTCAGTTAACAATGACATTTAAAAATTTTAATGAAGTTTATAATTATTAAATTAAAGATGATGTTTTAAGTGATGATGACTGTGGCAGAAAACGATGTTGTTTCAAAAATGGAAAACGATGTATGGAGAAATTCTATTAAAATGAAAGCACGGGTGAGTACACTTTTAAGTTAAATAGTGAAAATTTTGAAAATTATCAAGGAAAATATTTGTTTCGAAATTTTAGTGAGTATTAGAATTATATTTATTAGAACCGCATATAAAACGATGTTTACCTATTAATTCTACTTTCGAAATTATATTATATCGATTGCAGCGCAATTTCAATTGAGTAGGTCCCTGCACTACTTATACGAGCATACGAGTTATAATTTTTATATAATAAAGTGTTATGTAATCCTCGAGATAGCATAAGCGTTAGAAGTTCAATACCATAATCACATTCAGAAAATAAACATAGGAATAAACTATAATTACTTGTTGAAATAGAATCATCATGGGGAAATTTGAGAAAAAGCTTGATTACAAAGAGTACGATATTGTTAATTTATGACATTTTGAAGTTTATACATTTAATGATTTTCGTGTAGACAGGAAAAGTATTCCACTTGTTTTGCATTTAAGTTCTAACCGAAATCATCGAACTATATTTTGATACCGTAGATTTTTAACTGAAGTTGTAAATTTGAGTCAATTAATTTTTTTTATATTATTTGTTAAGTTTTATATTTATATTTCTAACTCAAATTTAAACCCGTCAAACCATAACACTGTAAATAATTATCGTAATACACAATATGAACCACAAAAAATCAGCATAAGTTATTACGAATCTAGAGAGAAGAGAACAACAAAAGTTGAACTACCATACTGGGACATCAATAAACCAGCGAAAGTTTAATCACAGACAAAATACCATAAGTAAAAGGTCAATAAATGAAAACATACAGAATGCTGAAACAAAATAATTAATAACAACAATTAATGGTTGTGGAACAAAAATCCATTTTCGAGATATTTTATTTAATTGAATTAAAAAAATAAATTTAAGAAATATTTCAATCCAAGTTTTAATTTAATCTATTATTGTAAGAAAAGATTTGTGATGATTAATCATAACCGATTCGATATGGATCAAGAACAATTTCATGTGTCATATTGGTCATATTACTTCTTATAAACGATGTAAATGACCTTGTTTTAACCATAACTCAGTCCGTAATAGATTGCTATGATCTTACGGTGTAAAGACTAAACTAAATATTATGATCAAGAAATATTTAATTTTTTAAATACTTTTATTAACCAAACACCTTTAATTGTCTAGCCAAATATATTTTTAACTGTTGGTTATCAATGATTTATTTTAAAATTCTTATAATTAAAATTACTATTATAATTTGAGAATTAATTTATAAAATTTTAAATTTTAAATTAAAAGTTTAGGAGTAGGGAAAAGAAAAAATGTTTACATCTTAAATCAAATATCAACAATATATGTGTCAAAATCGAAAAACTAGTGGAAAATAATAAATTCACAAATCAAATAATAGTAATTCAAAATTGATAATAATAATAATTCATTGTAAATTGATTTTCCTTTTAAAATTTAAATATTAAATTTCGACAAATAATCAAAAATGTTGTCAATAGTATTTTTTAAATATTGTGGTGATATTCTCAGTAGTTTTAATTTCTTTATTGTTAATATTATAATTCATCAATTTAAGAATCTATTGAATATGACAATCGAACGGGATTCATAGCTACAAAGTCGTCAAATAATCTTCAAGGTCATTATTATTGTAAATTGACCAATCAATTTGATACAATTATTTCCAACACCATTGA
>JBBMOY010308891.1:0-12088 GCA_037951405.1 Platydemus manokwari | reverse complement strand
TTATTGTTATTATTACTATCATTATTATTATTAATAGCAAAAATAATACTATTATCATCTCATTATTGATATTCATATCAATTCAATAACTTGTTTTGCAATTTTTTATGTTTTATAGCTTGATCATGATGTTTTCTTTATATTGAAACCATTAATAGATTTCAAAATATTGAATTTTCATTATGAAGTGGTATTTAAATATCAGTATCAATATTTTCAAAGTCATTCTGCAATTAAAAAGTCAAAACAATTGTTAAAAAAACAACTAATGTGTGAGAATAGTAAATAACTTCTACTTCTAAAATAGCTAATAGTTTCTTATGTAATGAATGAAATCAAAATAATTTCACAAAAATAATGATTTAGTTATATAAGATTAATGAAATAAATGTAATTTATATTTTTAAAATATTAATTATAATTTAAAAAAATATTATTTATTTGGTTTCTCATATAATGATATCAATTTACCTCCAGAACTTTTCTCCAGCCTTCCATGATTATGAAGCTGTCTGATAGTGTCTAGTGAGTTCTTTTTAGAAGAAATGAAATTGACATCCTTTAATTTTAATTGTAATTTATTTAAATTCTCTAAATCATCTTGTTGAAAATTGATATCATCTTGGAGATTTTCTTTCAATTTCATAATAGTAGCTTGATTGTCGGAAATTTGATTTTTGATTTCTTGGGTTTTTTCTCTTAATTGTTCTGCCAATTTGATCAATCGATCTTTGTGTCTATTTAGAGCTAATTTATTGTCTTCGAAACGAAAGTTCCTCGCTTCAAAATCACTCTTTTCCGTTTTTGTAGCTCGAATCTCCATGGAAATCTTGTAACGAGGTACTAATCTTCTTCTATCTGGTTTATGTCGGACATACTCTAGAGTTTTAATTTTATTTGTTAGATATTCCAATTCGTCAGCTCGAGATGTTGTCTGGGTTTCGAGTTCATCTAATCTGTTTGATATTTGATCCTGACTTTGTTGAACACGATTCAATTTACGTTTTAATATCAAGTGGTTTTTTTCTAATATTTTCAATTGTTTTTCATGGTTGGAAATTTTAATCTGTCTTTGCTTAATGGAACGATCATTTTTCGTGGTTTTCTGTTCCAATGTGAAAATATCCGACTTTATCATTTTTATTTCATCATTTAGATTTGATGGATAATTTCTCTCTTCATCCACCCATTCGGTGACAAGATAGTACAGCTTGTTAATAGACGCTCGGATTTTTCTGATGCACAATATCAAATCGACAGCATGAATGAGCACTAATCGGGCAGAATTCGTGAATCGTTTAAATTCTTTATACTGATATTCAATGTCTTTCACCTCTCTAATGATATCGTTTTCATTTTTTTGAATTAATCTTTCATAATTGATCACAAAATCAATATCAGAATTACAGTATTTAGCCAGACTGACACAATATCGTAAAAGTCCATTGATAATAGTATGGTACAATCTATTAGAAATTCCATCAAATAAATTTTGACAATTTAAAGCAAAATCCAAATAAACCACAATCAATTCGTGGGGTTCTGTCAGACTTTTATAAGAAAATTTTGTTTTAATTGTTTGATTTAATTTCAACAATATCATCGAATCAATGGAGACTCTTGTTGCAATTTCTGACATGTAATTTGTGATATTATCACCTAACAATTCCTGTTCGAATCTTGATATGGGATAAAGTTCGAAAATATTTTCGATTTTATTGTGCAAATTACACACGAAATGTTCGGCGGCATTCGTTACCTGTTGAATGTTTCGTGGATAGGCATTTCTCCGTTTACGAATCGGTTGAATGTCGCGATCTAACGATTTCGTTTGACTTCGAGAACTCATTTGTAATTTGTCAGATTTTGTCTGTTTCAATAACCCGAAATGATAACTCACCTGATTGTAAAATCTAATTGGTAACAAGCAGATGAATAAAGTCAACAGAATTGTGTTCACAGAATATCGAACAGTAGGGTAACATAGATTAAATATATGCAACTAAATTTCCAAATATGAGAGAAAAAGTAAGATATTATTTAATGTTAATGCACATACATACAGCTTATTTGAGACAAAAAAATTTTCAAACACACAATTTACATACAATTAACATACAATATCGTACAATATCATATCGTTTCATCTAATACATCAATTGTTTTTTTTGTTTGACTTATTAAATACAGTCCTACAAAAAATGGTCATCATGTTGATTAAAATATTAATTAACAAATTGACCTGTTACGCTTTATTGAACAACTAAAAGTATTAGAAAATTTTTCATCGAAATTTTCTATTGTTTTGTAAATAAACAAATGTTCAGTCGTACACTACTAACAGTTGATTTTAAAATGAAAATTGATTATTTCACTTTTATATCATGACATCAATATTGAAAATTCTTATCACGTCAAAACCGACAAAACAAAATCAATTATTATAATTAATTTTATTTTTTCTATGATTAAAATTTTTGTTATTGATTTATAAATTTAATATTAATGATATTATTATTATTATTAATTATTGTTTTTAATGCTTTTATTATTAACTATTACTTAGATATGGAGATATAAATTATTACAATTGTCATCGGGGTCAATACTATTATTATCACTTTCATTGTTATAATTATCATTGTTATTAGAATTATTTTTTCATGACAATCGTATAGAAAGATTCACATAATTAAATGTTGGTATTATGACATATCGATAATCAATTACTTGGAAGCCAGTGAACCTTTTGATTGACAAGGCCTACTTGTTTTCAATTTCACATAATTGATATCTTTGTCAATGATACATTTTTCTCATATAACAATGTGAATATAGATGCGGGTTTAATAAATATATCCATATATACCCGGCATAAATAACTTTATTAAAATAATTTCTGAAATAAAAGAAGATCAAAAAGGTTTTCCTTAGGACAAAAACTCAATTGCTTCTATTAATCTAACTACCTGTTAATTCACTGAGATTTTTTTGATGTTTTATACATCAAAACAATATGATTCGTTAGTTGAATTACATAGTAGTATAGCAAACTCCGGCTAAACTTTTTTGATGATTTTTTACATATGATACTTCTAATTTGGTTCCGTGCGGAAATAAATTTTATTAATTTATCATTTTTGGAATATTGTGGTTATTTTTTGACAATATGAAATATTAGTTGCAGAAAAATAGGAACCATTACTGAATTTTAAAAATTATTTTAAGCCAAATTACTTTGAAGAATACCTTTTATTTTGTGTTACAAATATTTCAATTCGGAATTCAATAAAAATTTCTCTGCATAAATTGAAAAATTACCTTATTACCCATGTATTCAAAATGAAGTCATGTAATGAGTACGTAGTTTAAAAAAAATTTTATTTTTATTTTAAAAGTTAAACATTTTTTTTTAATTAAATTATATTAATTTCTTTACATGGTTGTATTTAAATACATAATTTGCTGTCGTGACTTTTCATTTCGTTTTCGACACGTGGTTTATAAAATACAACCGGCTTACAATTGTTTAAAAGAATCCAAACATTATCAAAAAAAGTTCTTTCAGAGTGATTATCGTTACGAATTATCTACAGTACTTATTTCAACCTTGACAATAGTAATAACTTCCACGTCGAACAATTTCTAAAATCGATTGATTCAAAATCCCATGTTTTTAAAGAATAATGAAACTTTAAAATACAATAACAATAAAATACCGACGGCTAAAGTTAAAAAATAGGGTCCTAAAACAAAATTTGAAAATTATGGGGTGCATTGCAAAAATCTATATAGATTATATAATTAAATTCTTTAATAACATTTTGAATTTTTTATTTAGGTACTTGAGTAAAATTTTAGTTGTTTAGAATAAAATAATACATGCACAGGATTTTTAAAATCTCCTAAAAATTAATTATTTGAAAAATAAGTCAAAGTAGGTCAAAATGCAATTAATTTAATATTAGCGAGGACCCCTTCTTTTAACATTAGAAACAATCAGAATGATATCTAAGATTTTTATAATTATTTTATAAAAAAGTGACTTCGGAATTATTGAGAAGTGCCAGGAACAAGGTACTTGTTTTTTTATCTCAAAATAAGTATATAAATATCATTTAATAGATTGGATACATAGATCCCAAACCTGTCAATGTTGTAATGAAATGAAGATTTGATCCAAATCAAATAAATCGTACAGGTGAAGAGGCAACATATATATTAATTTCGGAATTCAAATAGGGACTTGGTTCAATAATTCAGCCTTGTCCCTTTTCGACATTCTGAATAAAATACTTTTGGTTCAGGGGCTCACATAAAAAATTATATTTACAAAATTATGTACATTAGTAAACTAATAAGCAACAAGTATTAACAATTTTTATTAAAATTAAACCAATAATTCAAAAATTATTAATTGAGATACAACAAAATTTGTAGATTCCTCGCCATTGAAGAAACATCTTGCCACGGAAATATATTTCCAGCCGTAAGTATAGTAATATAAATTGTCGAGGAATGTTTTGAAAGTACCAAATATCGAATACATGGTTTTTCATTGTTACCGTTGAATTTTGGTTTTTAATATAAAATAAAATTTTATCTAAAAATTTAATTAAAATATGATTATAAATAAATTTTAATATCAAATAACTCACAAAAAATCATCACATTAAAATGGGTCAAAGGACTCTTTTTTAACTCAATCCTTAATTTCATTTAAATATATCAATTTAAACAAAAAGGATTTTGATAAAATTTTAACTTTAAAAATTTGTTTTGTGTTTGAAATCAGCGATATGCTATGGAAACACTCATATGGATCTATTCTTTATCACTGAAAACCATTTGGTTTCTCATGATGTAAGAACAAATATAACGAAACGAATATCATTTTTTCCACAAGAACCGGTTCTCTCAATGGATTACGATTGGTTAAACAAACATCTGATGGTTGTATTTTATAAAAAGGTTTATTTCCATTGTCAAATTGTTCATCATTTTCATTGATTTAGATTTATCAAATTGATTTTGAGAGCAAAGTAATTTTGGAAATCCAAAGTGGCTCTGATTACACCTTCATTGATGGTGTTGTTGATCCTGTCAATGGGTTATTTTAAATTATTTCGAATGACAAATTTTAGTGTGGTTTTTGTCATTGCAGGTTTATCCATCTCATTGTGGCTAATAACAATATGAATCATTTCTATGCCACCATTCCATCAGTCGTGTCTCGCAACACAACTCTGATGGAAGTAATGACTATTCGAGTAAATGTTTCTCGTCCTTATTCCATTCTTCTCGATGGAGATCTTTCCTCCATACATATTCTAAGTAGAAATCAATTCCAAACATTCATTTTCGATAACGCCACGCTATTATCGAACAAGATCTTATTTAATGTACCAGCAAAGTTACAGAAAGATCTACATGGATATCTGGCATGGAATACAAACGCAACTTACCAACTGGAGAAGCAGAATGACATTTACAAAGTTAATCATATTCAAATGGAAATCGATTGCTACATAAATATTTGGTCCACCAATAGAAATATTTCCGGTAATTGATGATTTTTAATCAATAATTTTCTGTGTCTTTTAGTGCCCAGTCTGTCAATGGAAATAACCAATTCTTTTTTTGGCAAAAATGATGTTAGAATCACGTGGAATCAACCGATCGAACAGTGGAAATGTAAGGATAAATCTCTCCTTGATATTTTACTAACATATCAATATCATGCATTAATAGATACATGTTTAATTGTACCCTTATTGAGAGAATTTAACGGGTAACAGGAAAAAACGGCAGTGCCAAGACTTGACATGAAAATTAAACTTATTCACATTTCATTGATATGAATATGAAATTCCGGAGATTTATATTGGCATAATTGTTGAGGAATTAAATTTGTGATGGGATTTTGATTTGAATTTAAATTTGATTTGATTTACTCTTATTAAACATATATTTCCGATAACCGTCAATAGTTTTGTTTCATCTCGAAACCAACACAAGAATTATATTGCCGAAATTACTTTACCGTTTATCTTAAATCTTGCTGTTATAACTTCTTTTTATGTAATCTGCCTCTGTATTATTTGTAACGTTAATGTTCAAAGATAGTTATTAATCTTAAGTTTAAAATGATTCTCAATATCTGTTGCAAATCACCCAATACTTTTGACTCACTGAAGAGAGTTTCAATGAGATGAGAAGACAATATTTAATTCATACGTTTATTGTGACCAACATTGTGACAAGAGCAAGTTTGTTAAGGAAATGTGAGGAAATTAAAATTTTAAATTCCTAACAGGTCTGGGTGTGTTTGTGAATGAAAATACGGTGCCGATGTTTCAAATTGTCAAAAATATTGGCTTTATAAAAAGGATAACATAAATCAATATTCTCATTCACCATTACATAGTATTACCAATTTGTATTCTCTTTCATTATTTTAAAGCAAATTTATAATCAATGACCTCAATTATTTATAAAATTTAACCACTTTGTTGATCATGATTGGAGATCCCCTCATTAAAATCTCAAATCATTTACCAATAATCATTGTTTATGTTCTCTCCTGATTTATAATACTGATTAAATATTGATAAAACTCTAGCCAAAACAGCTTGGAACAAGTACAATTACACTGTGGTTATCTGGAGGAACAGTTCCATTGTTTATTTAACCAATATCGGAGTGGAGAAATATTTCCATTTTGCTGGTTTGAAACCAGAAACCCAATACACAATTACCATATCAATTGGAAGGCATTCCAAATCCATAACCGGTGTAACCAATTCGGTAGCCAAGGAAAAAGAGTTGAAATATTTCATCATCAATAATGGTGTCATAAAGGCCTACTCTTTGAATTTGGATAAATTCAAAACTGTTTTCATTCATCATGTGTTGGAGAATAAATCTATCGTAAATGGTATCAAAAATAATTTTTTAATCGATTATATTTATAATATAATATAATAAATAAATAAATAAATTACTTAATTAAACTTGATTTAATTAATAATTGAAAATCTATTTCAGACTTGCGAATGTTTGATAACTGTGGCTTCATTCTCCTCCAAAACGGCACAATAATGAAAACATCGACCCGTTCAATTGAAATCAAAATATCCCAGGAATTGTTAGCAAAAAGATTCGAAGTTGATCATAAAACTGGAAATATATATTTTATCGATTCAAAAAATAATTGGGTCAGTTTATAAAATGATAAAAATAATCTTTTGGAATTTAGATTATTTTTATAATATTAATAATTGTGGCTGCTCTACAAAGGTTTTGGTTCATCGTCGATATTCAAATCATTCCAAAAATTTGATTTATTTGATTATTAGAAACTAAAATAGTTGATGATTTGCAAGAGAAAATTTATTAAAATCACTACATTTAAACAAAAACAAAAATAATTTATAGCTTTCAGTTATTTACAAATTTATGTAATGGTAGCGTTTACCATTAATGACATTCCGTGGTTTTCATTGTAACTATAGCTCACCGTTAATAGACTCATAAGAAATCTAATCGCTTGTCTATGACGATTGTAGATACTGATTTCTGTTAGCATATTAAATGAATACTGGATGCGGGAAATTATGATATAAATCACCTTGAATTACAAACTCAGTTCGTCAATAAACATAATTAAAAATCACAAATAACCAATAATAGATAATCACTCCAGATGAGATCAGAACCCGAAAATTAAATATAAAACAAATGAGAACCACAAAGACTGGTTTCCAGAAAAGTAAAACAGAATAGAGATTACAGACCAAAAAGACTGTGACATTCTCGTGAAATCCAACTCCTTTAATTGGCTCATCGTGTGTAGACATTGGATGTTTCTCAGTCTTAATTTTCATTTGATGGAGTCGTTCACACGTCGATCTGTTAGAAATTGCTCCTCATATCTCCTGCAATTGTCGAATCTCGGTGTTTGTTTCCAGTTGTATATATATGTATATTTATTGGGAATTTGACTGACTATTGGAATGTGAACTTATCAAATCTTTATATATAAGCCCTTTGAAGATTATTTCAACGGCTCCCATGAATATTTTGATTGTTTTAATGGCATATCCAATATTTTTTATAATATTGATTGAATTAAAAATATAAAATCTTGGTTGCGATAATCAGCTCCTAATGCTTATAATATTTTCGGAATGCTCATTACAGATAGAAAGATCAGTCCTTATTTTAATATAAACAGGCTTTTTTGTTGTGAATCTTGTTTGTCACTTCATGAATTAACATAGCCTCATTATTGTCATCCGAGCTTTGAACTTTATGATTTTTGTGACTTTTAATAAACCTTCTCATATTTATGTTTATCGATCTATGTTTTGGTAAATTTTGTATTCCTGTTCCTGAATATAATAATATATAATTATAATATGACATCAATGTTAATAGTAGTCAACTATATAAGTAACAGTTATGATTAAAAATAATTAATGACGTCAGGTTTTTAAATACATTTTATCAAGATATATCGTTATCGGCCAATGGATCACAGAAACTATCGATTAGATCAAATTGTTACAAACCCGGTTCAAGATTTCGCGATATTTTCCGACAACAATATTCTGGCATTCTCAACCAATGGCGTCATTAATTTCACAAATCTAAACGGATTTCCTATCAATAATTCTCTCATATCTTCAGTGAACATAAGCTCTCTTTTATGTGAAGCTCAACCCACAAAAATCGTCAAGATTTTCCGAGAGATTCAATTGTTATCGCTTTACGGAGGTGCCAAAAGGTTAGTTTTCAGCTTTCGTTGTTAGCAATATTTAAAGATATCAATTAAATAACCCCTTACTACGGATAAGTTATCTTTTATCCTTCGATAGATTATAAGCATTCTTTTATAACCCTTTCATTATAGTTACATTTCTGTTTCCTTTCTTAATAAATTGATAATTTTCACCCCGTTAATAAAAATATAATTTATCGTACTTCTCGAAGTAGATCCTTGAATCACATTCTCCAATGCACAATTAACAGATAAGTTAATAAGTTAGATATTTTGTTAACTGCTTGTATTTTGTTAAAGTTTTATGCTGAATACGAATTTTAAAATGTCACTTCAAAATATATTTTTCATCACAAGATTCAAACAAATTATTGATTTTTAATATTTGAAATTTTAATAGTCGATAGCTTAGATTAAAGTAGAAATAAATATTTTAAAAATCTATTTACTGTTTTTTATAAAAAAATGATTTTAAAAATTATCTCTTTTAATTGCTCGCCTTTATAACAGTCGAAAGATATTTAATTACCTCATCATTGTAGATGCTTTGCAACCGATTATGGAATTGTAAAATTATCATCAAAAGCAGTCATTTTGGAGAATTGGATCGGAAATAGTTCGCTTGTTTTACTGAATGATTCATCAGATATTTCGGGAATCAATTTTGTCAAACCAAGTGAGACTCCTGAAATCATATTTATGCTTATTTCTTTAATTTGTTGATTTTCTCATCATCAACGGGTTAAATCACAAGTATAATTTGTGACGAATTTTCCGTGGCAGCTTTTTAAATACTAAAGAGTATTTCTTTGATTCTTCAATTTCCTAAAGAAGAATTATTATCAAAGGTAGAGACTCTCCATGGATTGATTAGTTCTCAATCTCATACTCTAAGCCAATATCTATCAAACTATAAAATTATTAACTCTTCCTTTATTGTGATCTTTTATTTTGACCTAAGTAAAATGATGATAAAACAATTTTCTTATTTTGTTTCTACTTGACAGATAATATTTTTTTAATCAATACTGATAAGTGATCTTTATTTTTATCAAAATATTTATTTTATGCGCATCAAAGCACGTTCGCCTAAATGACAAAACCTAAAACCACATAACCTCACCATATCGAGAGGATATTTTCCGATATTAATTTCACCCTATTAAATGGATCTCACAAAGCTTGATAACTCATATTTTCAAATAAAAAATCGATATTTTATATATATATAGTGTAAATATAAACTATTATTCAATTTATAGTAAATCTCAACAATATTTATGTGAACTCCGTTGACGAGCATTCAATTGCAATTTCAAGATTGGCAACAAATGAAATAATATTGTCATGGAAACCAGTAACAAAATCAGAAGGCATTGAATATTTTGTTGATCTTATCAATCTTAATCGAACTAAAAGTTGGGCATTGGTAAACCTGTCATCGATCGATAATATAATAATTGATACCCTATAGACAGTCAGTCAGCTCAATGTGAGTCTCTCTAATTATGGTATTTGCAGCCAAACTATCAGAGCTACGATTCGTCCACTTGTGATGTCAACATATGGCAATGAAGTCATAAAACAACTGCTAATTCCTTGTACAAAAGGTTTGATGATTTATACAGTATTAATAATGCAATGAAATAATTATGTATGCACTAACATAAAAATAAAAATCCACTCCAGTTTGTAAAAATCGAGAAAGTCATGAAATCGATGAGTCATCAAATAATTTCGGAATAACACACACTCACACATATATATATTTAGACAAAAAATTCTATCACTAAAATAATTTGAAAAAAATAATAGAAATAACATGAAAAAAACTCGAACTAGTCATAACCAAATTAATTTACCAAAGGGACTTTTACTGATGTAATGCCTATGAACTTGTTGTAGTATCCATGAAGTTAAACAATAAACGTGTTTGATTCTGTGACACCTATTGTATTAAATATTGATCCGGGATTGAAAGCTATAAGTATGATCAAATAATATCAACAAGGAAATATAATTTAAATATAATTGAAATAAAATTATTTATTATTAAAATGTCATCACAATTCAGGGCCTCCTGCTATCGATAATGTCTTCATCAACAAAAAGACGTATTCCATATCAGATCAAATGACTGTCGAATTTCAAGTGACATTTCTCACCAATGCTGTCAGTGAGACAATTGATGGAAGAATCCCTTGCTATATTCGAGTATTTCTTATCAAGCAATTATCAGGTTCAATTAAAAAGGAATTTTTGAAAAACCACACAATTTCATGCGCTGAAACAATTGTTTTATATTCTTTCAAAATCGGTAAAAATTATCAATTCCAATGGAACAATATTTGTGTGGAGATTGACATTAGTGATCTCTCTGCCGGGTTATGTGTTCCTGTGGATATTCTGAAGTGTAACTATATATATTATTGATTAAATCATTATAATGACAATGCATTTTATTAAAAGCCACTGACGAGGAAATTGTGCTACCTTTATCTCAAAAGGTCGTCGGGACATATCTTGATGAACTGATTAAGAGAATCTTTCTTTCCGAAAATAAAAGATCCATTTCAATTTCTAATGCTAGTGGTAGTTATCGTCAAATTCTCAAATCGGTAACTATTGGTTATGATTTTCGTTCATTAATAGAGTCATATGTTATTAGAAATGGTCCATTACAAAAATAGAGATCGATTGGATGATAAATTACTTATTCTGGAGTGAAGAAACTGATTATGAAGTCATAATATACAGTACAGATTTGAGAGGTAACAAGCAGAACTTATATGAAGACAGGATCCAATGGTTTCAAACAAATCGAACCGATGTATTTTGGACAACAGATACAATTTCCAGGTCATTTTAATTCAAAAAATAATTTTTAAAATCCTGAAAGTATTCCTCAGTTGTCTTGACCACTGATCGGAGATATCTGGGTGCCGCATAATCTAATATTATCAACAGAAGATACCTTTTGGTGTTGCTTTAACATTTACCTTTAATGATAATATAATAATAATTTTATTAATAATATTATAAATAAATAATGATAATATTGATAACAAGCAGTATGGACTATAGCACCAGTATTGAATATCATCTCAAATATATCAATTTAGTAATTGGGTCAGTGATGGATTCAAAACAAATTCATATCACTTGACCTCATTTTCAATTATTGGTTGCTTGTGATAACTAATATTAGGTTGGTGCAAAAATAATGGCTGTTATCTAACAGCAACTTTAAAAGACTATAACTCGCTTAAAAAATAAGTTTATTAATCAAAATAAAGCCCATTGGAT
>JBBMOY010307780.1:0-12088 GCA_037951405.1 Platydemus manokwari | reverse complement strand
AAAAATATTTTCTTATGAGTTATGCTTCTTCAAATATGTGCATGAAAATCGGACATTTCATATGGGACAACCTAATAGTATAGAGCATTTCATAACATTCACCCACTAAAAAGTTGATGAATGTTTATATGCTTTCCTTTTCTATTGAATCTTTTCCTTTTAATTTCTTTGCACTCTATTTGGATTATTTTTCAATCAATTCATTTAGTTTTTTTAATTTTTATTTTATTAAATGTGTTTAATACAATTCTTATAAATGAAATAGTAAAATTCAATTGTGCCAGTATAAAATTATTCAATTATTTTAGATCTATTCATTCATTTTTAAGACTAGAAAACTTCATGATGTAGATAAATACTTGTATTATATACTATACTACTCATATTATACTACTTATATTATACAATAATTATATACAATTTATACTTAAAATTTAAATTAAAAATATCATTTAGAAAGGTTTCATGAAATATAGATCACTAATTTTATGATCCATATTTTAAACATATCGAATTATTATTATAGTTCCAACCTCAACATTACCATAAACTAAAATACATTGTAACTGGCCATCACACTTTAATACAAAGTCAGTTATTTCAACTAAAAAAAATTATATAAATTAAAATAGTTTTGTGAAATTCAAGTTTATTATATTAATATTTATAAAAAATTATATGATATTGGAATAAACTAGCGAACGTTTATCATTATGCCATTATATCCAATATATTTATTTTCCAGCTGATAAACTAGCTCATTAAAACAAATACGATGTCTACATATTGTCAATGAACTGTGATGAGACCAATCAATTAGATTTTATAACAAACACAATTTTAGCTTATATAAATCTATTCCGATTAATTTGACTTTTTTGCTTTTGTTTTTATTTCATTTTACATTGATTTCATAAATTAAAATACTTAATAATCCATCAATCTCAAATCCATGTGAAATTTCACAGACAATCGAAAAAATAATGCAGAAAATTAAATACAAATTCGTAGTTTAAAATTTCTCCATAATAATTTCCATCATATTTATAAATGCCCTTTTTAACCAAAAATACAAATTAAATCAAACAGGTTTTTTAAAATTACAAACTCAACTGAAAGTTCTGATAATTTTATTAATTCGATTTGCCACATTACCATAAACAGAAACTGTATATTCGTTTCAACTAGTGAGCCTTTAAGAATATTCAAACATTCGGCAAAAATCTCATTACGCTTCTTTATTTATATTGTGTTGTTGCATTTTCAGCAATTTAATATGGTGCTAATGTAAATTCTAATTAGCAATTATCAAAAATAATTATCTTCCCAACATTAAACTAACACATTTCATTTTCACATTTATGATAATTAACAATTAAGAATATTTTTTAAAAAAATATTAACTGAAACTTGTCATTTGTGAAATCAATAACTTAATTCAACAAATTTAACTCAACTGATATTTTAATTTTTGAAAAGAACTACAGAAAAGCCACCATTTCTAAATATCCATTAAGTCACCACCAATTATAGAATTCTTTTTTCAATATTTCAAAAATTAAATATCATAATCCAAGGAGAATCATTTTCAAGTGAATCTTACCCGTTATACGATTTCAATTGAAAGCTACCATTGAACTTTAATCGATTTTTTTTTAATTTGAAATTATGATAAAATTATTTGATCAATAAAATACCAGCAAATTAAAAACCAATATGTTTCTAAGTTTGTTTGATATGCTAGTAAATTTATTGATGATAGATTTTGATTAAGCTCTTTTGAGAATAATTTTTCGTATAAAAATTTCAAGTCGTCGTTAAAATTATATTCTAACACTGAAAACCAAAACACAAATGAAATTAATTATTTTTAAATTCCAATTGAAAACGATTTTCTTTATGATTGTATTTGTAACATAAGTAATATCATATTTTATCACAATAAACCAAATTAAAAGAAAAAGAAAAGTTGTGGTTATATAATGATATTTCAGATATTTTCCAAATTCATATGTTTATAGAAAAACGATCTACTTCCTTTCACAATCGAAATTGGTTGCAGTAAAGTCAAGTTAATTTCATCTTCTAAATCGCCAGTTTCATCTTCACTAATAAACCTGAATTTACTCATTAATCGGTTTACTTTACTTGCGGAATTAACATTATTATTATTATTTGCAAATTTAGCATCCCATTTATTGACCACAGGATGATAACGATAGGATGACAATAAATCTCCAAACCTAAAGAGTAAATCTACAATTTCAAATATAGTAATTAAGCTAGCTCCGATCCACAAGCCAATACATCCACCAATATCACCCAATAAACGACTAAGTGTATATTCTAATGTTTCTTCTATATGATCCATAAACAATGACGATGGTACAACACGTATTTGCATAAAATTTCTATCTACAAAACTTTCTTCCAAAAAATTTAAATTCGAAACATTTCTCTGAATTTCAATTGCTTCCAAAATCGATGTTACATTGTATTGTGATGCTAAAAGAGGCTTCAAAGCTTTCAAATACAAATCCGATTTGTTATAATGAAGCAACTGAAGTTTCTCAAGGTCAAGCAATTTTTGTAGCCATAAGAATTGCGTTTGACGCTCTTTAACTGCCGGATATTTACTGTGAGACACAACAGTTGTGAATGAAGGATGTGAGCATAAATCTCGGTGACATTTCTTATTAATAGCACTCTGATCGACATATTTGAAACTGGTTCGAATACAATCATTCAAATCTGGTTCTTCATTATTGATTGTCTTGTTAAATTTAATAGCTAAACAAAATGGAAGATGTTGAAATTTTTTCGACACTGGCATATTTTGTAGTAAACACGAACAACGTGTTGCTATTTTACTTTGAATCATATCGAATACACAGTCAGGTTGACGGCCAGCAAATGTTGTCGACAATCGAGTTCTAAAATCGTAATATTCATATGATGATCTGTGCATGTCACATTTATTATTAACATCAAGGTGAACTTTTGTGGTGATTTTTAAATCAATCTGTGTATATGAATCGACAATGAATCCTTCATCGGGGTATGGATATGTATCAGCCTCATGTACCATTACCAATACTCCACTTGGAGTATTGAGGTTATTAAACGGGTCAACACTAAATTCAGTAGCTGATGTTAATCCTTTATTGACAACCACTTTGAAATCAGGTCGCCAAGCATTTTTAATCATATTTGAAACATCTCTTCTCGAGTGAATGGATATTTTAGAAAAATTCAAAGTAAAACAATTCCCATAAGGCCAAACATGCCGCACTTCAAAATGACGCCAATCGCAAGCACCTTGCATATACACACAGAGAAAGATCGCATTCCAAGGTGGATGACTATAATGAACTTCTGGTTGGATAAACAGAAAATCCGACAAGTCAATATCCAAAGAGTAATTTTTGTATTGCATGAATGATAATGCTTCTTGTCTTGCTTTGAGATGAGTTGAATTGCGGAATTGATAATAGTATGCAAACTGACGTTCTAATTCACGATATTGATCTGTTCCAATTGGTGGAAAATGAACGGGATTCACAAGACAAAATGTTATGTCGGGGAAAACAAATGTACGAAAATCGTGGAAAACATTTGTTAAAACTGGACGTTCGTAATATTTTTCTATGATTTGAACTAAATTTATCAAAAATCCAATAGAGGCTGAAAGACCAATGATCATCCAAAACATTCTCTGTTTAATATTACGAGCTTGAGCTAGATGGCTTAAACTGTGAATGGTACTTTGTCGGGAAAATCCAATTAGGATTGTCATCATCCTCTTACACATGATCACTAAATAATCAGGTACAGAAGGCTTTGATGCTACAGAGACTGGTTTGACTATTTTACCCATTTGATGCCCGTTGCTTTTGTTCATTTTCCACAAATGAAAAATTTCAATATTGAAACCAAGTTTTTCATAATAATACAACCGATTAATCTAATTTCGTTTGCAAATAACAGTATTAAATCGATAACTGAGAAGAAATTTCAACCAATCAAATTCAATCAAGAAAGAAAAAATATTTCTCTTATCAAACCAAAAATAATTGAAAATATTTTATTTGCACAATTAAATACAGATAAAAACGTTCATTAGGATAAAAACAAGGTGTATGTTTCAAGGATTATAATTCATCAAGCCAATAGGTAAAACGAGACTGATCTTTGACACCAGCTTTCTGAAATAAGCTCCGGCTTAAAAATTGCTTTTCTTCTTGGGCCAATTTTTCTTTGTGTTGTAATTGCAAAATTTCAGTTTCTGACACTCTTCTGAACCCGTCGGCTTCAGGATCATAATCAAGATTCTAAGAAAAATATTCAAATTCTATTTTAAGATATCTATATTACTATTTCAGCAACTAATACTACATTTTCACCTCTAACAACAATTATGCCAAGAGGAATATCACAAAAATTTCGTTCTACAAATATTCTTTGAATTGTTTTATGAAGTACAAAATTTGCTACAAAATTACATAATTATCATTAATTGGAATGTATATTATGCAAACCAAATTGATCCAAAGTTCTTAAATATCCTATATAAACTTTACCATCTCGTAAAGTCAACATCATTAATTCTAATAATTATTTAAAATTCTATTTCGAACATGAATTTCTTACTATCAAGATCATCTAATAAACTAACAGCTCCAGGTAAGTAAGGTGTATTCATTGACATTTTAAATAAAATTACTTAAATTTACTAAAACTAAACAAATTTTCATGCAATTAAAAATTAAATTAAATTAATTTTAATCATTTATACATTTTAAAATAAATGTATAGTTTAAAAATCCACAAATTTAAAACAACGGAAACTAAACATTTTGAAAGAAGTTTATTTTAAAACCAAACCTTCACGAAATTAAAAATTATAAAAAGTTATTATTTTTATTGAAAAAAAGTTAGAAAAAAATTCGAAATATTTCATTTTTATGACTGATAAAGTTGTTCAAAAGAAAAACATTTATTATTTGTTAAATTAACTAGAATAGCAATTAGTGAAGTTTAACTCATTGAAGATATTTAGAACTTGTCTAAATTGTGTTATTTTTGATTATTTTCGAATAACATTAATATTTATTGAGAATTATAAGTTTTAGGTCACAACATCGAAATCTTTTACACTCAGATAATTCACAAAGGTTATATTTTGTGTTATCTAAATAAAAAAAATAATAATCAGTATTTTTAAGTACTAAATAGGACTCTAAAACCCTAATACAAAATGAAACTATGTTTTGATGATGACACATACATAAAAATTCCTATAACAAAAATTGATTAAAACCTTGAATATAAAAATAGTTTAAATAAAACCTACTTAAAGATCAAGTAAATTATTCAACCCAAAAATATAAGCAATAGCTTATTGAGGTAAGCTGAATGTTACATAAATCTAAAATCTTCACGACACGTTTTTATACAATCAATTTCTTTATATATACAATGTACATTTGGATCTTCCTCTATTAAGATCCGTTATATTCCTTGTTAACATTGTTTGTTCGAGTTTCCTTTGTTAGTTTGCTGATTAGTTTGTTGATAATATAATTCAAAACTGTGTTGAATAATTTACTTGATCTTTTTGTAGATTTTATTTAAGGTGGGACAATTGGCTCAAGCAAAATAGAGAGATTAGAATCTTTAAAATCATGTATTGGCACTTCGCACATATGGATGCGCACACAGTGATACAGTCATAATAGATAATCACTCGGAGACGGCGTAAAATGAAGATTTCAATCCTCAAAGAGCATGACTACGCAACAATACATGGGCAGGATTGACCAATCTCAGTTATGAAAAAATCTATAGACCAAATTGAAATTGAAGTAATTGAACACCAAGTTAAAATTAACCGCACGAAAACACAAATAAACTCTGAGTATAAATTACATTGACTATTGCTAAATTGATGCCAATAAATTATTAAACCAAAAACTAATAAATTAGAAAAAGTAGAAACTACGACATGAAAATAGGCATAAATCAGAAAAAATTTTCAGAACACACCCAATCATAAGTCTTGCATTGCATGCATTATTGATTATTAATACGTAACAGTTCTATACAAATCAGAAAACATTTATTATTCAGAAAATTGTTTATTAACAATTTTTATATTTTTAAGTCATGATTTCTAGTCGCGATCTTCCCCGAAGCCATCTAGAAAACCGTTTATATTTTATCAAAATTCTTTTCATTTTTTCTTTTATTGTGAATTTTTTATTATAAAAGGAATTTAATTAAAATTTAATAAAATAAAAGAAGAATTATTTATAAACAATATGAAAAAATTAGAAATTACAGGAAAAAATTTAGCAAAATTTGTTATCTAACTTTCAAAACTATTCATGATTTTAAATCTCAAGAATAATCTACAAAAATTGATAAAATTAAAATACTAAATAATAATAATACTGATTTAATTTTATCTTAACAAATTCTCTCCGTTAAATTACGTTATGTGAGCAAAGTATACGAAACATCACACGAAGCTACGAAATTTTGAAAACGAACAAAATATATGAACTGCTCAACCGTTGTAAAATATGGTACAAATTAAATAGACAAAGCCAAACAACTAAAATAGGAACCAGTACTTCTTAGAGGGAACAATAACCACATGGCCGCATATAACAGCAATAGTTGGCATCAATTGAACTCATATAATATAAATTTTGAGATTCAACGGTGGAACATATCACTTCCAACCTCATAAGATTGTGTAAAAACCTTCGTAATCTACAATCTATTTACTGTTGGATTTAATAGAATATCCAACAATGCGCATACATAATGTCACAAAAGAACCTGAGGAGTCATATTTTATATACCAGGAATTATGTTTTTATCGAGAAATTTTTTAGAATCTAGGGTTTAAAAAGTAGCAATGCATATTTATTGCAGAGCATAGATTAGATGCAAAATTAGATGCATAACTACTACCCAGAAATATAGAAATTTTGTCAGACGTATGTGAAGATGCATTCTTCTGCAAAATATTAAGAATAGACTTCGAAATAACTATAATCGGCAAAGTCAAAGTTACATTCAACACTTACATCATTTTACACTAAATTAGATAACATTTATTTAATATAAACATAAATATCTTCTAAATGCAGTGGCACAAGTCCTCACATTTTTTTTTACAAAATTGATTAATCCTTTGATTCATCCGGTTAGTTTGCTTGTATGAGATACTTAGAGAATTGTTCGATTGTCTAGTAGATACAGTTACTATCAGTTGTGATTGTTGATTGTAAGCTGGTTGAATGCCCTTGACCAGGAAGATGGCTTGATGTTTCGATTGTCGGCATGAGGTTTGTAGGTAATGTAGCCATCCTTTAAAAGTGTGCTGATTAAATAGCCGTGATGAAGGTGATTTGCGGCTTATTAAGTCCGATGTTGGCTAGGACTTTGTTGTTTATTGGATCTCAAGAACCGAGAACTCCTATACAAAGAACGTCTAGAGAGGTGTCGAATCGGGTCTTCGCTTTGATTTTACTGGCAATATGTCGGTATTTTCCGAAGTTCTTCATGATGTCGAATGGTATTTTGAAATCGACTAAGTATGCATGTCTCTTCGCTTTATTTCTTATTATAAGGTCTGGTCACAATTTTGTGTTGGTTTCCCGAGGGTTCGTGTCGATATCCGTATCGTATCCCAGTGATTGGAGGTAGTTGACTAAGTTGTTCAAGATGATTGAATGTCTTTTTGATGCTAAACCATGGACCGCTTTTTGCAGTGGATAAATGTATGAGCATCCGTTTCGTACTCGGACAGGCATCTTCTACATTGCGTGTATTTATATTATAATTAATGTATAATATATTTTATTACAATATATTATAATTAATTACATTTCAATTTCAAGTTTTTCATTTTTACGTACATTTTCGTACATTAACACATTAAAACTTACACAATTTCAAATATAATAAACCTCATAGCTGAAATACTTTCAAGCAAATATTCTATAAATTCCACTTATTATATTTTCAAGTATGGCTCAATTTAAACATTTTACAACTGAAGTACACAGTCTTAACTTCACTGTCAAAAACCTGTTTTTATCATTGCTGATACAATTGTGATTTAGTAAAGGTCGATAGGTTACCGCAACCGTTTCTTCATTTCATGTGATGACTACAATTGTCACGCACTAATTAAATATCCATAGTAATATAGATACTGTTTATGGACAAAGTAAGTGACTAAATAATTAATTTATTAATAGTATCAAATCCCGATGAGCTTAATCATCAGAGAAACTTTTAATGGAGTGTAATACAGACTATCTAGAACAAATATGATAAATGAGCTTGATTAATTAGCAGATTTTCTTACTATTGTGAGTTTTTAAAATCAACAAAAGTAAATTATTAACAATCTAGAAATTATATAGAAATTATTTCACAAAGAATGAAGTATACATAATTTTTAACTTTTCTTCTATTAACTATATTTATCAAAAACATAAAAATAACAGTATACATAAATAAATAAACTGTCCAAATTTTAAGGTAAGATTAATTAAATATTAACTCAGAAAAAAATGATAAATTATATTACTAAATATAACATAATCTTCATAACATATTGATATTAAAATAGGAATAGAAAGATCAAATCAAAATTTAACTCAAATTTCTATAACGAGAGCACATTAAAAATTCTCATGTGACATGGGCATAGAGCAGGATTATATAAATCATCTAGTAAGTCACGCGATGTTTTAGCACATTACAGTATCAAACAATACGAGAAATTTGAAGTCTCTTATTTTATACACGTGAATCGAAATACAAAACCTTGAATTCGTAGGAAGATAATTTTGCTTGACTTGGTTTGAAATTTAAGATCAAATTGCAAAATCATATTACTGGAATTATTATTTTCGCTCTATGAGAACAAATAATATTTAAAGTTTAATTAAAAACCTTCACTGACTATTTTCAAGCTCTGTTGACATTTCAACAAATTAGTGACTATCTAATTCATTTCTTCATAAATATATTTTCTACAATAAGATTCTGTGAACTTAAATGCAATATTCTCATCATTAACCTTGATAGTCTTTTCTCAAGAAATAGCTTGTCAACCAAGTTCAATTGTCTAAACTTATTTGTAGGGATTTTAGGTAAACATTTTATTGGAATCATTGTGTTTAATATTATATTTATCAGTTAAAATGTTATCGCCACAGCTCTTCTATGAAAGTAGTCAAATTAAGTTAAGGAAACTGATCAATTAAATTAACATTCTTTTAATTACTATCGTATTTAAATGAATTTTATATGAAAGATAATTCTTTTACTATCTTAATATACATGGTCACATTCGTGAAATCATCACTGGGGCAAGAAATGAGAAAAGAAGAATATATACAAATGGCTTTTCAAAATTATTCAATTTAACTGAAAAGATCAAAACCAACAGAAATATTTTATAAAATTTTCAAAGGAATCAAAAAGATATTGTTTATAATCGTGGTTACGACTAGTGATTTGATGTTTGTAAATTGGTTTGTAAATAAGATTTTGTGCTTGAAACATACTACATGTTTGCCGAAAAAAGTCGTTACTTTAATGTAAAATCTCATATTGGGAATTATATTTAGATAAATGTTGCGAAGAGCCTGGAAACATAGGAAAACTGGTACAATACTAAAATAGAAAAATTCATTGTCCACCAGTGGATGAGAAAATGTCCATGACAACTAGAAGAAGTAAAATGCCAAAGCAGAATTGGATAGGTACGCTACAACAATGAGAAAATATGGATTAGCCTAAAAGGAGAATAATAACAAAAGTAAACTTCAGGATATATGTCAATAACAAAGGCTTAAAGAAAAGTAAAAAAAGAAGAATTGAGAAGCTGGAGCGTAGATTCAGACATAAAATTCCAATAAAAAGAGTCTAGAGAATAAATTGTAATAATTTGGATTGATAATTTAAATTACAATCCAAGTTTCACAAATATCAAACAGACCTTGGAGAATCACCTTTTACAGTAGACAATGACAATATTAGAAAACAATATAAACACTTCTTTAATTTTAGACAAACATTTTAATAAATTATCTAAATAAATTACTAAAAGAATGTGCAACTCTTGGAGTTAAAAAGACACTTATCTCAAAATATATGTGCTCATATCATTGAGGTCCTTCCGATCTCATATAGATAACTACTTATTGTTGTGAATTTAAGTATGAGTCAATCAAATTTATTTGAGATTTATAAGAATTTTAAAAGGAAATTTGCGCTTTTGTTAATTAACCAATAACTACATCAATATAAAATATCGCGAACTCGCGTTTAATTTAAGAGCAGTAATTGAACAACAGTAACCCATAAAAAAATTTGGTACCCTCCAGTGAAGGTTGAATCTAATTAATATACTGTAAAATCCCGAGTATAAGCTGCAGATGACATTTTTATAAAAATGTATTGAGGTTTTGAGGAGTGTGATGTTGAAAATTGAAATAAATAATCTTATCTTCGATTTGAATTGTTTTTTAGTTGTATAAGCTGCACATCATATTAGCTGCAATTGAAAAATGTTGCCGTTATGTACGTATTAGCTGCAGCTAATACCCGGGATTTTATAGTAAATAATTTATTATGATAATAAATCTGATAAAATATTCCTGATTCTTTCCAACATAGTAATATGGAAAATATTAACACAAAATTTGAAAGAAACCATTATTATAAAATGATTTTAATGAGTGAAATGCGCGTTCACAACAAATCGGATGACAAACTAAATTCGAAAGATTTCAGAAAAATATTTTTATTAACACGTTTGAATTAAAAATAGCATGATCGATTTTAAAACATTTATTTTGAAATTCAAGGGCATTAAAAATATTTATGTGCGAAAAACAAGTTATATGATTGGATTAATCTGGACTATTAGATATAATATTTTGAAACACCAGAGATCGACAAATATGAAGATATCATAATAATCGAGTAGACGGAGAAGTATTTAGTTGACATACGTAAAATAAAAAACATCTATCCATCTTATTATCACTAACTAAAAATTAATTACCAGATAAAACAGAAACCAACCAAATAATATACAATACATTTAATAACAATCAACTAATTTTAACAAAAATTGCAAAAGTACTTGACAAAATAATTTATATACATAATTATATTTGAAATTTAATCAAATTTAACACGCTTAGCAGCATTATTATCACCACCGAAAGATCGTTTTCTATCATTGTCAAAACCTCCACGACCTCTGGAAGCACCTCCTCGGTTGAAACTTCCACCTCTGCTACCTCCACGTTGACCTCCACCGCCCCTATTAAAAGAGCCTCTGTTAGCTCCACCACGACCTCTGTCGTTACCCCGACCACCTCTGGAAGCTCCTCTTTGACTAGCACCTTTGGGTTGTGGAATTAGTCTGTCTTTGGTCAATAATTTGTGTGGGGCAATATAAAATTTAGAATTTTCTTTAAATGAAGTGGCTTTAAAAGCATCAGAAAGCTTCAAGTGAAAATAAGGTTCAGCCAACTGACCAAAAACTTCATCAACTTTACCAATTGGTTCTTTGTTTTCAAGATAAATTGGTGCATTAAAATAAGGAATCTTTTCGTGTGTAATTTTGCAAACTAAATCATTTTCGTAAACATGAGAATATTCTGCTAATTCTTCAACATATTCAGGTGGGCCTTCATCTTCCATTCTTCTGCCATAACCGCCTCTACCACCTCTGTTGCCACCACGGGTGGCTCCACGATTACCACCACGACCACCTCCTCTACCGCCTTTATTATCAAAACCCATACTAAATATAAAATAAAACAAATATGAAAGTAAAGAAAACCACACTTTTATTTTAAAATTATATATTGTATATAATGTATATTAAAACAAATTTTTGACAATAGATAAATGATGAAAAATGTTTATAACAAATTAATATAATTAAAAATCAACAAATATACCATAAATTATGTTACTTGATTACGGTTATTATATTATCTTTCTATTTTAATTTCGATAACTGCAAAGCTATGTTGTC
>JBBMOY010306669.1:0-12090 GCA_037951405.1 Platydemus manokwari | reverse complement strand
ATAATCTATATAAATTTTTGCAATACACTCCACAATTTTAAAATTTTATTTTAGGACCCTTTTTTTTAACTTTAGCCGAATATTTATTTAATTTTAAGTAATCGATTTTGGTTACTTAAAAAATAGTAAACATGTAATGATTTTTTTACATTTGCTTAATGGTGATTTATTGATATTAACAATAGTTTTTAAGTTATTATTGATTTGAGAAGATTAATTTCACAGTAGCTTGACTGTCTAGCAACACAAGCATAAGATTTGAAATTCGCCATTTTGGGGTCAAACTCCTGAACTTGGTAGTCACTAAACTGTTACTCTTCTTTTATCTTCATTTTGGAGTCTTATCATTGAATTTCAAGATCTACACTGTCCATTTGGTCAATTAGGTTGACATTGTTCTTTATGTTATACAGGTATAGGTAATTAGCACTTTCTTCATTGATGTCGATGGCTCGAATGATGATTAACATTCAATTACTGCCTACATTAGGAACACTACTAATGAATTATTATTTTTTTATAATGATTATGTAATTGTATAATTTCACAATTTTCAAAATTGATTTAAGATTAATACAACGAAATTCGAACATCTGCTAATTTTCTCAACGACATTTGCTTTTATCCGTAATTCTTTATGCCAAATTCGACAGGCATTGGTTCTTGTTGGGTCCTTTAACAATATCAATTTAATTGTACTTTCTATTAGTGTGGTTTTAATCAGTCTCAATTATGCATGCAATAATTATGGCCACAGTCTTATATGACAGCAATGAGTTACCATTAGATATTCTGTACAATTATTATTTAATGCAATACATATATGTTTAGTGCACTAAAATTTATTGTGGCAGAAAGAAATTCGTCTCAATTAATTTTATTATAGAAATTCTCTGCATTAAATTTAATGCATGGCTATTTTATTTTACGATGAAAATTATTCAGTATGATTATTTAATTTATTGTGCGCGACACTCTATTTATTAAAGTTATTGTTATTTGTTAATATTATTTTATGGGAAAATTTATTATAGAGGAAATTTTAATGGTTTTTTTTAAAATATTTTCAAGTTATATTATTTTGATAAATATTATAAACATTAAATGACCTTGTTATACCATATTATCTTGGACTTAATTTATACTGTGTTTATTTTATATTAACCTCAAAACTTTCAGAATTCAATATTAAAACTACTTTCATAAAACTTTTTCAAATAATTGTCTTTAAAATTGTTGATATCCCCAAACCTTAACATATTAACAGGTTATCTTTGCAATTATTCTTATCTAACTACACTTAAACTACTACTATTTAGAATATGATCGATAACTATTTAATGTTGATATTGTGTTATCCAATTCAAATCTCATAAATTAATGAGACTTAAGTTAATTCTTATATGAGACAAATATAAGAATTCTACATCTTACATGGTAAGGGGAGAATTTATTATGCGCTATTTATGCCAAATATTCTTAAAATTTTTAAAATAAATTTAATACTAAATTATTAAAAAAAAACTCGTCTGAAATTTTGAGATTTTTAGGCACAAGTCGTTGTATAATATACGTTTGAATAAATCGATACTGAGTTTGTAAGATAACCTAGACCGCTAACCTTTACCATAAAAGTGTTGGAAAGGTGCTCGAGCACCAGCACTCAAAAGCTAATTGAGCTGGACGATTATGGAAACTGGTACCGCATTGTCGATCTTTGAAATAAACCTGGGAGAGTCAGCCAGAGCTGGAAAATGAATCAGAGCGGACAATCATCAACGAAGCACAAATCGAATCGTCAAGGTGGTGAGAACTATACAAACGAGTGGACATTGATGAGGAGTTCGATCCCAATCATGTGTAAATTCATTTTAACTTTTTTGATTTAATTTATATTCTAATTATCTTCAATCTTTATCTTAGCAAATGTATATTCCCAAGTCCTTCCTCGATTTTCAATGTATATCAGTAATATTGGTGTATATGTGATAATAATATTTTGAAAATGATATAATTAATAATTTTGATAAAAATAATTAAAGTTAAATTAAAATTAAAATAAAATTGAACGCTTAAAATAATAATAATAACAGAAATAAAATTTTACTTATAAAAAACGAAATTTGTTTAAGTGGGCTAATTTACTATAAAAATTCCAGAATTAATTCATTAAAATTTCTAAAAATTCTTGCAATTTCAAATATATGAGAATTAATAAAACAAATTTTCAAAAAAAATTGAATAAATTTTTGGAAAAATAAAATTAATTTTAATTTCGAAACGGAACAATAAAAATATTTCAAATTTCTTAAATAAAATTTCCACTTCTAAAATAGTATAAAAATACTGCAAAAATTAGAATTTTTCACTCATATAAATCTAAGCGATATAACTCAAGCTTGAAATTTAAACTTAAAACTGTCATTTGTAATACGGTTATTTAGGAGACGAAACAGCAAGCTCAGAATATTACAAAAGAAAATTAGCAAATTTGTGGAAATATTGGATTTTACATTTCAATTGAACGAAATTAAAGGTGCGAAGATTTGAACAACTTGTCTAATTGCAAATTTTAAAATCTATATTTCTAAACATATTAAATTACTGTATTGGTAGATTCGTCAAATTCGAATAAGCCACTTACCACCATAAAATCGTTTGAGTCAAATTTGTTTCTTTGAAAAAATCTTAATTTAAGGAGTGTTTGTTCGTCAATTAATTAAAATATTTTGGTATTATTGAATTGTAAATTATTTTTAAAGTCGAACATTTATTTTCAATAGAGAATTTTTTCTATTTGAATCGTCATTGATTTTTGATTTATTGAATAATTATTTTAGAAAATAAGAATTACATGATAATTTATTAAACAATTTAAATAAACTGATAGTAAAGAGGGTTTATTTGATTTTAAACCTGATTAGTCTTAATCGAACTCATTTTTAGGAAGAGTTTATAAGCTTCAGAACCCAACAAAAGCATTAAAATCGAAAGACAAGTCGGAAAATCATTACAAATAAAAGCTATTATTCTTATTCTTAGTTATATGGAATCCGACCTTACTCGACACATTAAACTATAATGCAATCATAAATATAAATATAAGAAAAAAAATTAAAAACATAAAAAATTATATTTTAAAAATTCTTAGACTAGATAGAAAAAATAAAATGAATAAAATTCAAAATTTTCACATAAAATTATTTAAAAATAAGAAAAAAATTTTGTTGTTTTTCTGTAACAAATTCTTTTGTTTAAATGACCTCAAAGTCACCCAGGTAGAACCCAAGGTCAAAAGCAAGAAATTATTTCAATATCTATTTTTAGTAACCACGTCAGTACTACAAATTGTGTAGGTAAATTTAGCAACTCAAGTAGCTAAAACAGTAGGCTGTTGCTAAATTTAGGCATGACGTCTAGAGAGGTTCTAAATTAAGAAACAAAAGAGGACAAAAAATCAACACACTGATTTGACGCATGCGACCTACAAAATCAGTATATAAGAGCAAGAAAATTCAGTTTGATTGCACTTTATCATACGCGGTTAATTAGTTAAACAGACGATTACAAAATTATTCTGACTTAGCGTTTATCTGACGAAACATTCAACGAACGTGTACCAATTTATTATTATTACGACGAAACCTTTATTGGCAAAACATTTAGACTAATAGTTTATTGATCTATTGAAAATTTTGAAGAAGCCTTTCAGCAATTCAGTCTATTATTATTTGAAGAAGCCTACGGCAAATTATTCTACCTTTACTTCAAATCCGGCTATTTACATTTTATTTACGATTTTGATATCGATTTTGCAAATTGTATAAATTTGATTTTGTAAAAATATTGTATCCAATGATTATAAAATATCTATTATTATTTATAAAATTTAAATTATTATTTAATAAATTCCAAAAAAGAATAAATTGAATAAGAAAAATCAAATAAAGAAAATTAATAAAGTTTAATCATTATAATGTCAATAAATTATCATTTTAGGTTTTCAAATGTCAGAATATTTAACTAAAATTGCCATTCAAGGTACAAAAATTGATAAATTTTTCGGCATGGTCGACGGCTACAAAATACCCAAAGTCACCGATTATATAAGTTAACATGAAACGATCACATATCACGGATATGAGATTTCGAATTCTGAGTTTTGAACTGCGATTCAAGAGAATTTCATATATTTGCAATTAACTTAGGAATACAGAGCAATTTCAAGCCGTGTAATATCTGTTGAGCTTTTGAAGCATATAAGAATAAAAATCAATAACATTTCTTTGGTAAAAACATTTTTAATAATTAACTAAATTATAATCCACCAAAAAGATTGGGGAGACTTTTGAACAAAAATAAAAAAATTAAAAATCAATACACTTAAAACCATTAAGGTGCTACTTAAGCTCGTGCTCTTCCATAGTTTGAGTTCACCAGTGTATATGAATTGAAATTTTTCTTTAAATAAAATTTTTGAAAGAGTAATTGTCGTGTGTTGATTTAATGACCTCTGTATAGAATAAAACACCTATCAATTAAATTTGAATTCACACTTATAGGTTTCATACAACATATAAACAGCAGAAACTCAACACGAGTAAACACAGTAAGGAAATATGTTGTTTAAACTTTTTCATTACTACTCGTTATCGTTTAAAGCAAACTTTAACTTTTCATCAAGCCTTTATCTCATATACCAATAGTTCGGTACTGAAATTATAAACAATGCCACAAGGGAGGGGCCTTTAATAACTCAAAACTTTTATCATTAAATGCATGAGATTTACCTCCTGGAAACTAACTGAAAAGTCAATACACAAATTATATTTAGCTACAATTATTTAAACGAGTAAAATGTGATTATGATATCGTCTAAATCCATTTTTACAAAATCATCATTATAATTTTAAAATTCTCAAACCATCTATCTTTAAAATCTTTGATTTTCTATATCTTCTAAATTATCTTTGTATTAAATTCCCTGAATATTAAAATCTTGATAAAATTTTTTATTTCTTCAATCTAATGTATGCTGTCCTTATATCTTCTCTATATCTTCTTTACATCTTTTATGTATTTAATCTAATTTTTCCTCCTTTTTTCTATAATTTCATGTCATCTAACTACTCAGAATAGTATCCAAATTTGTGGTCGCCATGTGAGTCTCTAGCATTTTATAAAACACTCATTAAAGGGGAACAAAAAAGGGGAACAAAATTATATTTCATTGCAATCATTTTAACAAGTTGTGGGGAACTAAACGGGCCATTTTGACACAACCAAAATAACCAAAAAATAAACATAAATCAATATAATTTTTTCAAAACAAGTCGCAAATTAAGAAAATAATAATGCCAGAAATTACAAAAATATTCATAAAAATTTTAAATTTGTTTTACTGCATCAAAACTAATTGATATTAAGGTCATTAGGAAAAACCGCATCGAAATCTAAAAATAGAACTTTCGATGAACGGAAAACATAAATAACCACATTAGTTGCTAAAAATAGACACTAAGACTAAAAATAGTAACCCATATATATGCTAAAATTAGCAACATATGCTACTAAGCATAGAATGTTACCAAAAATAGCAACAAGATAGATAACTCATAATAATACACAAAATGGTATAAATACTGGCAAAAACAGAGAATCATCGCACTTCGCACTCCGCACTTCGACTAATTACAACTATAAATTGTATTAAATTTTTGACGAAGCTCAATTACGAAGCTATTATATTGTATGCCAATTTTGATACGCAGATTTTGAAGAATTTTATTAGGCATCCTACAAGTAAATTTGTGCACTGTTCAATTAAAATTTGACCCACGACTAGTTTTAGCCTTGTGATCTACTAAATTTTATAAGTTCTACTTCGAGTTACCCACCTTCATTTTTGTCACGAGAGGCTTACCCGAGAACCTAAGCGGTACGCCCTTTACTGTTTTCTTGACTGACACTCTTGACTCCCACAAAAGCGAACACCGCCTTTAGTATTTTAAATTTATTGTACTCAGATTATTAACTTTTGATTGTCAATACATTTTATTTAGTTCTATTTTATTTTTATTCATTATATTTTAGTACATCATCACTTATATATTTAAATATTATTTTTTATTATATTAAACGAGCGATCAAGCGATAACAACCTCTTATCTGTTTGGAGTCCAGATAAGTTGACGATTTTTGAGTAAATATAATTATTGATTAAAATCCTTCTGATAATAGCTATAGTATTGTTACACCGTTTACAAATTGTACATTTGTAATTCGAATTTATAATTACTATAAAATTACCTCGACAATCTTTAACAAGTTAAAGGCAATTTTAAGATTTTTTAAATTCATTTTTTAAAAATTATTATCTTTGAAGCTTCTATGAAAATATTGATAGTGTTTGCGTTTATTCCTTCTCGTCGAAAGTTTCTCCAAAGTACTGCTAATTTTTCTGTAAAGAGATCTGCAATTTTAAATAACGAGTCTTGAAGTTAATTGAGTTTCCATGTGAATAGATTTGTTTTGACGGTTTTGTGTTAGTGAAATGTTCTGCATGGACTTAAATGTTTATGCTAATTTTTGTAGCCAAATGGAGCTGACTGATTTTATTCTATTGATTTTATATTTATGAAATAAAAATAATTTATTTTATTTTTCTTAATTGTTATATTTTCCTATTCTACTAGTCTTAATCGTTATATATTGATTTTTACTTTGCTAGTCTGATCGTGATTTATTTTAATTTATTGATGATTTTTTCATGACATTTTATAAATGATTTTTCATTTTATCAAATTTTTATTTTAATCATAATGTTAATTTTAGCATTTTTTTTATTATAATGATTATGAGAATGTCAAGTTGAATTTATTTTTCGAAGATTTAAATAACTATTGAATTTAATTTCATATTGAATTTAATTTTATATCGAATTTAATTTCATATTGAATTTAATTTTATAGTGAATTTAATTTGGTATAAAATTATATTTATTTGTTTAAATAATTGTATTTGAATATAATTTGAGATAATGTCTTTTCAGTTCGTTTTCGATGCATTTTTTATAAAATAGTAGTGGCTTACAATGGTTATAATCACCGTAATATAATTGAATTCATCTTTAATCCAGTAATAAAAATATCTAAATTATTTTTTATCAATCAATAAATTGAACATATTCTCTACTAATCATACAAGTGTAAAAAAATCAATATCGAAATTGGTATACATTGACTTTTATATATAGGCATAAAACGGTTTCCGATTTAATAGTTAATTAACTTTGAGTGGAATGAGATAGATACCAAGTTCATATCCCGTTTTCACTGATATATTGTATACAGTAACTGATTCACTTTGCGTTTACCTTGGCCCAATTGCAAACAGTATTTTAGGAATCATAGATTATTCATATGTTCGCTTATAATGCCCTTTTCAATAGAGTAGTGTGTCTTATTATCCATTGTTATATCATCTCATCATATAAAGAAATTTGTGAATTATTTACAGGCAAGTTGCAGCAATCTTTGTTTTATATGATTAACGAATTGCTTTAATTATTTAGTTTATCGTTATACTTTTCATACACTATGCATATGCTAACACATATGACTCAATAAATGAATAGTTAAATTGGTTTGGTCGTTTCTTAATTCCTGACAAAATTATGGGCTCCTGTGTGTATGGCAATTATGGCACTCGTATTGAGGATTGTTTATTTTTCTTGATGTTGAATGTGCTGATGACAGTAATTGTGCTGAATGAGTAATTTGATATTTACTTGATCTCTAACATAATCGATCATTTTAAAGTTATTGTTGTGAATGCGTTGCCTTGCCCGTCTATTAAAACTATCAAATTAGCTTCTGAGTATTTTTCCATAGTGGAGACTGTTTTTGTATTTGAAGTGCCTACGGTTATTGTTATATTGCTTATAATGGTACTATTATTTTGAACATAATGAATCTAAAGATCAAGCTATTAAAGTAAAGTTCGCAATGAAATAGGTCGAGTTAACGAGTGGGGCACGTCCTTGAATAATCAAATTAAGATTATATTAAGATTTTTCGGATGATTTTATAATTTCTTTTATTTTTAAATTCCTTCTTATAGTTATTAATTGTATTTTAATTAGCCATTTATAGATGTACACTAAATCATTTTGCTTTTATTAATTATTATAATTAATCATCAATATTTTTTTCGGTGAAGTATTAATTGTGAAATTAATATTTACATTTTAAGAACGTCATATAAAGCCAAATAAAATTAAAACAAATAAAGTAAATTGTTAGGAAAATGATAATAAGTGAAAAAATGAGGATACGACCAATTCAAAAGTAGATGGTCGAGTGCAACAGGAGGCTATAAAGCACAAACCTAGAAAGAACATAGGTATAATAGAAGAGTTATGATGAACGAAGGAAAGACAAAAAAGACAATGATATGAACACTGCCTACAAATATTTATTTTTGTATAATATACAGAAAAGACCAATCATAACTAAAAGATAAAAAGATTTGTGTTTAGTAGATCCACGGGCAAGAATAAATGTGAAGGTGAGGAACAAAAGGCGAGTTTTTATCGGATTTCAAAGATCACATGACTAAAGATAACCGCGGGTCTGTGATTAATTAAAACATTGGAAAAAATGAACGTGCAAAGATTTATTGCAAAATATAAAAATTTTTCGTTTATTCTCAAAGTCTGAAATTCTTGTTTTTGTACTCCAAATTTTCGAAGTCGTAGTCGATTTTGCACAGACAGATGAATATTTTCACTGTGCTTTTCTTTAGTCTAATCTTCTCGTTCCGCGATCACCCGGTACTTCATCAATTAACAGACTAAAATCTAAAAAACAAAATATAATTATAAAACAAAAATAAAACTTACCTCTGCGTGAATTTTTTCTGATCTAAAATGAGAATGTAAGGCAATATTTATTCCTTATCCTATAATCGATTTATACATGGTTTTCTCCATGACGAGATGATCTTAGCAATCAAGATACACTCGCTCTACCACACCATAAAAATGAATAAAAAGGTAGAGAAGATTGTACTGTCTCTCAGATAGACCTTATAAAAACAGAAGATAACAATAATAATAATAGAAATACCTATACTGGTGTCGTTTTTTATGTATGTACAAGGCGCCGTTTTTTGTTTTACTGTGTGTTAAATTATTTGCGGAGCTGTTTATTGGAGGCCTAGCTTCCTTCGCTATGCTAGACCTATATAACCTATATGATTCTATAATAGAAATAGAAACAAGAGTGAAGCCAACTCATTTGAACTCTTACTATCTAACCCTATTCGTCTCAAGACTCCATCATTCTGTGGAAAGGCCGGTAATTCAGTGGTAAAAGGTTATTTCTACCCAAGATCACGAAGTGTCAAATCTATGGTGACACCAACATTGAGTCCAAGAATCCCATTGAAACCTTAGATAGTCAATAGTTTTAACTAACAAACCCGGGCACTTTTTCTCAGTCCAAGAGATAAAACTCAAAAAACCAAACCCATCATGAAGAATAGAACACAATTTATTCTTCTCTTTGTTGCCTATCATGCACTGTCAATCCCAACAGATAACCTTAACAAAGATATTTCCTTTAAGCAGAACGAACTTACAATCAATGTCTCTCTTCAGCAGAGCACGGACCCTCAGCCGAACCTTCGACCACCAAGAGCCAGGTCCAGCATGCTCATCATCAATTGTGTTGTATAGCTAATTAAGAGCCCTATGGAATTCGTCAACTTCAGAAGGATTTAAACGCTTGTTTACTACTGTGATTAACCTATTTTGTGTAAAAGAAGCAAAGAATCAGAGCTGTTCAACAATCAAAAACCCTATACTATACTCTAAATATAATAGTCAATTTCCGCTAGAACAAGGCCAAGACCACTCAACTCTTTACATGTATACAAAAAATCACTATTGACAACGGAATAAAGCTAATTCCTATCACTTTCTTAACTAACTGTCTTATCTTTTCATGGAACTCGAGTTCCCTGGGCTTAGCACCCACTTGCTTCTTGCATAAAGTGGAAAGAGAAAGAATACTGACTTCTTTGTTTCAAAGATGAAACGGCAGTCTAGAGTGTAGAAACACTCTAAATGCATTTAGCTTTTTGCTCGGATGTGAGTCCGTGTTACAAATCACCTGGAAGTCTGAGATGGCATTATTTAAATTTTCATCAACATTTTTCCTCTTTGCGAAACCAAACCAAACTTTTCACCCACTACTGGAATTTCAATATCGTATTTTCTGAGAGCCGTCCTTTTCACTTGATTACTACAGAAATATCCACATTTACTTGGATTAAAGGTATGATAATCCTTATTAGCCAAATACACAATTCTACTTTACCTATCAGCAATCCCTGCTGCATGAATAGAAACAACTATCAAGTCGTCAGCGTAGAACAATATGGAAATTTCATTAAATAATGTGAGAGGTCTCGGAAAATTATAGGTCTATCGATAAAGAGAAAAATGACATTGACAAGGGGCAACCTTGTTTGATACCTTTAACTAAATCAATATAAGGAGTGATTATATTCTCACAGTGATATGTAGTACTCATGCCGATATATAAATTCTTCAGAAGATTGTTTGCGCTAGATGCACAACCCATCCTTTTTAGATTCAACCAAATTAACTCATGAGGCAAATCAGGAGAAGCTTCCTTAAGATCTAACCAAACGAAATGGCAATTTGCCCTTGACATTTTACAGGATTCGTAAATGAATTGAAAGCATACATTGTGCTCAGTGCTTTTTGATCTTGAGAGATTAAATAATGGCTTTGCAAAATATCTTCAGATCGATAATAAATATCGGAATAGAAATGATCACCAGGAAGAATAATAATAAAGATTCTTCGAATAATCTTCTTGAATTTCGATTAAAATTTGTAATGGAATTTTTCTCTACAGTTTCGTTCAACTAAAATTTGTTCGAGAAGTGATTGGCCTCACTCGCTTGTATGTGGATTTTGAAGCTTAAAAATTATTAACCACAAATTATTATTAGTAATAATTAGGAATTAAATTATTATTATTGAAATTAACTGTTATAACTACTGTACGAATCAGATCAAAATCAAAACTCGAATTTAAACACCTAAAACATATTATCAAACAACAAATTATAAAATTATTCAATTACACCACAATACAACATTTCATTCAATTTTACAATTCGGGGTTACGATTGATTTTGACCTTATCAATTCTAGAGAAGATTATCGTTTATAGGACTTCTTCGTAATAATGGGGTGAAATCGTTTAAACATTGAGACACGGCTCGATAAAAATAGGAATATCATTTTAGATTTTAATAAACTCTTCTGTAACTCGGTTTTCTTCTTCTAAGATGATGAGCAGAAATAGAAAAGAACGTAGAATTTTCGTAGAGGAAAAAGTACTGGCACTGAAGGATCTGAAGAACGATTTTAAATATGGAGAGCAATATGTCAACCAGAAATTCTGATTGGTATGTTAAATGTACATCAAATTCCCATATTTAATGAAACCAATGTTGGGACCACCACTCCTCACAATCATCCCCACTCCTCACAATCATCCCCACTCCTCACAATCATCCCCACTCCTCACAATCATTCTCCCACTCCTCACAATCATCCCCACTCCTCACAATCCATGTACATAATACCCAACAAAATACACCCAATAAAATAACATGCAGCATGCAGAACAAACAAGCCTTTAACTATGGAAGTCGAGATCCCAAATCAAATTCAAAAATTCAAATTCAAATGCAGTTCTGATTCTTCAATCCAATCGAATCTAAAATAAAAAAACATAAAACTGATCAATTTTTTTAATTACTTGACTTATGAATTGTGTTGTTTTATTATTATTTATTCTGTTGGTTTATTATATTATTATGATGTGTTATTTATTAATGTGGTTAATGTAGTAAAGCGGGGAAAATGTGGGTAAGGTGAGAATAACGGCAATAAACATAAAATAAAATGATAAGAAAAATAATCAATATTATAATAGAATAAGAAGAATAAAATAATAAATACCAATGATTAGGATTATAATTATA
>JBBMOY010305558.1:0-12093 GCA_037951405.1 Platydemus manokwari | reverse complement strand
TAATAGTAATAATAATAATAATAATAATAATAATAATAATAATAACGATGAAATTAATAACAATAATAATAATAATTATTATTATTATTATTATTATATTAATAATAATAACAATAATTATAACAATAATAACGATAATAATAATAACAATAATAATAAATTTTGATAGTTTAATGTCCTATATTGTCGGTGAATAGGATAATGAGATTATTTCGTAAGATTAGAAGTTATTCTGAGTAATTTGTAGCCCATTAAATTAATCACACAATTGGAAGTGAGATAATTTTTATGATAAAGATATAAGAATCAGTCAGCCCGACATAAATCGATTTTCATGATAGAATATTGTTTTTCAGAAATTATTTTTTCGTTTTTTTATTTATTTTATTTAATATATCTCGGAGAATCTAACGCAACCAAGGAAAGAGAGATTAGCGGGACCATGAGCCACTTGTCAGACAAAAGAACAAAACAAGATTTGAATCTATAACAGTTTTTCTGCACAATAGGATTTTACACAATTTATCTTGAAACAAAACATTTTCATTGGCTTGTCTTATCTCATTAGAAATCGATGAATAAGCTAAAGGAGTTACATTGATAATCATTTTTCAACACACTTATTAGCATTGATCACATGTAATTTTAAGAATTGGATGATTGGTACGTGATTCCGTGACGAACAGATTGTTTGCAAAGAGTTCCATACCCCCAATTATGGGTACAAAACACAGTTATTTTTTGTCTGAGCGCAATTTTTGCATTCAGAAATCACAGATTATATAATTTCATAGATATTATTAAATTTAAAATAATAATAATAATAATAATAATAATAATAATAATAATAATAATAATAATAATAGTAATAATAATAATCATCATCATCATCATCAACATCATCATATGATAATATAAAAGTTTGCAGAATGAAACATCGACATTTTCGAAAAGTACTTGAATTATAAATATAGAATACCATTATAATGGCCTTTATAGTTCATTTTCTATTAATATTGATTCAAATTGTAAAATGAGATCTCCAGCGACGATGAAGCTTGGAATCCCATAAATCTTATAAAACAACTTTCATTCATTGATCCTTCTAACTAATCCTGTCTAATAATTACCGATATTAGTACTTTAAACATTCTGTCTTCATTGACGATAATAAAAATCCTGGATTATGTCGATATCTTTTCTAGCTATTGAAATATATTTAAAGGATATTAAAGATTTAATATTCTTCTACGATGCTTCCAATAATTCCAATTTTCTTTATTTCATAGCAAAACTGAGATTACTTTTGTAATCTCTAATAATTGCTTCTCACTGGGTATTGCGCTGCCACCATAATAAAACGAATTATAAAAGGAACTCTTCCGTTATCATTATTTTCAAACAAAGAAGCTGACATCGTTTAAATTCCTTATTTTATTTTTATTCTAATGTAAACAATCGGTTCACAATCGATTTCGACTTGTATTTTTTAAAACATATATAAAGGTGTTAGTGTAATCAGTGATTTAATTAACGTCATGTAGATCTCTTTTTGATGAATTCCAGTAGTTAGAATTACTAATAATATAAATGATTTTCAGAAAATACGTTTTAGACAATCAATTTTAAATCAATACTAAGCAGTACCCTTTACGATTCTCAACTTGTAAAATCGACTCGATAATTGCTTGATTTATAATTCGTAATTCGATATAAATGTAAAAATTAATATTTTATCCTTAATAATATATTATCTCATCGTTCATTGGTTGTCTGCATTAGTGTGTATATCGTAAAGGTGTGTCGATTTTTACAAAAGTCGATTGAATTTATTACAGATTCTTAAATCCCGACAATATTAGAACAAATCAATAATAGATTAATTATGTTTTCATACAAATGTATTAATTTAATGAAAAAATAATAATAATATAATAAAATGATAAACCAAATAGACAAGTTTCAATGAACTTCATGATTTTTCTTGACTAGAAAATTATTATTGGAGTCTCAAAATTTAATTATATGAAATTAGAAAATATCGATTGTGTAGAAAGGCCTAGTAAAATCTTTAATGATTAATATTGTAAATTGTCGCTTAGATGGGACGGATAAGTTGGTAAGTTTACATAAGTTGAGAATTCAAATTGTCTTTAATATGAAGTTGTCTTGATTTGTGTTGATGAGTTTTGTATGATATTGATCAGCGAACAATACTTCGAGACCTTGACTCTCAACTCTGGATTGACAACATGCTAGCCACAGTACTCATGAGAATTAAAAACTAAATCCTAAAATAGTAGTGAATTTGCTTATTAATTTATTTGATTTATTTTGTAGATAAATAAAAATAAAAATCAGTTTATCCATCTAGCATGTTGATTGTAATCTCTTCGTTTATAGATCTAAATAATGTGTATCATCAATATTTCTTCTCTAATATTCCATTTATTTCTATTTTAATCCCTAAAATACACAAATATAATCACCATATTAACTTTTCTTATTCATATAAATTATCGTTTCGACATAATTATCGACTAAATGGTAAAAATAATAATTTTATTCTCCACAATTTTAATATTTTTTTTTCATAGTTTGATTGATACATTTTGTTTGATTAATATAATATATTGGGGGGGGGGGCTTTAGCATTTGTATTCCTTCTGAAATAACATTCTCTCAACAAAAACAAACAAAAAATATTTAAACAACACACAATGATAACTGAAGTTTCAGCGATAAATCTCCTTTCTACAACTAATGAAATCTTTTTCTTTTAATTGTTATTTCTTCAATCGGGTTTATGTCTCTATATTCAAACAAGTACTTCTCGTGTGTTTGTGTGGGAATATAATTGAGAATTACTTAATTTGACTGTCATTATCAATAAACAGATTATTTCACCGAAATTTAATTAATTCCACGTAATTAATTCAATAAAATTTATCACGAATGATTTCCGAAGAAATATTGTTTTGAAAATTAATATCACCAATAATAAAATTAGAATGAAATTTATGAGATAGATAGACGTTCGATTTGGTCTTTCTGCAATAGTAATTATATTATCGATATATTATTAATAAATAATAATAATAATAACTCTAATAATGATAATTTTATTATTAGCGATAATTTGAAAACAAGCGATCATCTAATATAGGCTACTTGCTGTAAGTAGGTTACGCCATCATTTTCATTTATCTTTTTACTTACATAAAATTAGAGAAAAGTATTTTACCAAAGCAGGATTTTGAATAATTTTTTTTTTAAAAGACATCTAAAAGACATCTGTGTCAGTCTTTGTCCATATTCTATCGCGATCTATAGATTCTGTATTTTTATCAACAATAATAAAAAATTCCCAATGCTAGTGTATTTCCTTCGAAATTATCACTTTTCCTTATTCTTATTCTTAGACACTAACAGAAAACCACATTTCAAAAATATCAGATATGGAATCTGAATACAATAATTAGTGGTGATTATTTCTGGTGGTATTTGTTGGAATATTTCTCTTTGTTATTTGTCAATGGAGATTTGTTTTAAAATAATTAGTCCACTAGAAACAAACAAATCTCGACGCTCGAATAGTCAATTGGCTGGATAATTGATGGAAAATTTTCCCCATCAAGCGGTAGATTATTGGAAATTTTCGTTTCGATTTTTCACAGAATTCAATTGAGAGAAAAATTCCAATGAATTGATTATTGTTTTGCATTTGATATCTCGTTTTAATTAAGTGGTTTCATGGGAGAAAATTTGAATAATTGATTATCATTACTCAGACAGCTCAAATGTGATCGAGTAACACTCCATAAACATTTATTCTCCTGCCATCTTATAAATGCAATCATATGGATAATTTTCTATGCTGTTATTTCCAATGGAGAAGTAATGAAAAATAATTCAGCTCATTGCCAAGTGCTATTCGTCATAGCAACGTATTTCAGTGTAGGAACATATTTTTGGATGTTTAGCGAAGGTCTTTATTTGGCAGTTATTCTGATACTGACATTCCACAAGGGAACGATTCTGCTCATCATATGTATTATTACAGGATGGGGTTAGTTTATCATGTATATTTTAGTATATTTAATCACATAAATCAATTTTATCCCAAATCACTTTTTACACAGTTTCCCCGAAAATATTTATATTATTATAAGGAAGTGTGAGTGTTAGTAGATAGTTAATTCAAGATGTAATTCGATAATCGCTAGGATTGTAAAAAATTTATTCATAATATATTACCTTGATATAATCCAACAATTGTTGTTCGAATTAATAATGGTTTTTAATATTACTTCTAAATACAATTTAAATTTCATGATTTTTCTAAGATTTAAATATATCAAATAAACAAATAATACCGTTAGTTCAAATCTTTTAAATTTCTTCTTGACTGAGTTTTAAACATTGTGCCTGATTATAAATTTAACCAGGTTACATATAATCTTTACAAGCGCCTAATTCACGATATTATGTTATTCTATTTCTAAACAACCGGTTCTTCGTATTCGATTCGTATACAAAACATAACGACTTGTTACACAATTTCTGACATCGTTGATGCTCTTGAAAAATTATGTTTTCGATAAAACGATTTTTCGTTCATTGTTAGAATTACATTAAGAAAATAACATCACGGTACACTTCAGACAGACAATGAGATGAATAATTATATCAATTATTGAGGATGAAATAAATTTATCAAAAGAAGAAAAACCAATTAATTATAAAAGTCAATGAAATATTCATCGATGAGAATTAGAGATTAAAATGAATTCTCCTACTCAGAATCACATGTTTTTCTCAATCAAACTTTTCTGAATTAAAACAAGCAGTATAAAATAATTTTACCTGATGTCTAATAAAATAATTCATAAATTATTTCTACTTTATTTCATGAATGGCTCACATACCGTTCTATGTGTTGAACAACTTGAAAATTTCATTCGGTCTTTTTTAATGTGTTAATTGAATTATAAAATTTAATAAAAAAATTTTGTAATAATTTGAGCAAACCTGATTTCTTCTATTATTCGAATTTTTTCTATCATTATTGATTGATTTATTTTATTGGAAATTTTCATTATGAATAATTATTTAAATCTTAAAGATAATGTTGAAAATTAAGTTCTTACAACAAATTAAAACTAAAAATTATATAATAGTTAAATATTATATTTAAATACTTAAATACTTTTGCTAAACACAATTGCCCGGCTGATAATTAAAATAAAATAAAAGGTAATAAATCAAAAGATGAAAGATAATCACAAAGATAATCACATAGATTACCAACCATAAGAAATTCACAATTGTTCTCGAAAATCGACTCTCCATAGATTGCGTTGTGTATTGGTTAGCGTATGGCTTACCATTTTACTTTTATTTGATAGTAATATAATTTTTTAATATAATTTGGGTTTTTCCTTCCATATTCGCATTTTTGTGTTAATGATTTTCCTCAGGTATGCATCGATAGATAACCATAATCTAATAAAAACAGTATTGATTCGAAAGTATCTGATGAACTACCAACTAGTGCGTCTATTGTACCTGTGTGTCTGTCCTTTTAAAAGTTGTTCCTATTGTTTGGATAATGGTTCCTAGTTCATTTTGACTTATACTTGCAAATTTATGATCATTCTAAATTTATCGAAAAAATATGTTTATAACTATGTTAATATCATGATATTTTTCAATATAAAAGATTCGCTACTTTTAAAAATAACATATCAATTATTCAGTTGAAAAATAAATCACAGAATTCATATACAAAATAATCTAAAATAAATAATTTACTTGCAAATTTCAATTCTTCAACAAATCTTAAGCTACAACTTATAAATGGATGTCGAATATAATATCATTTAATAAACTAATCAATTAAATATTAATTTTATACAGAAACCAATCAATTATTTAAGTACTATATTTGGTGATTCATATTTATTACGCCAAAGCTTGTTGACATGGACGATGCCAGCAGTATAAATGAAATAATGACTGTAAGCATTTAATCAAAGTGATATCTCAAGAGAAAGTGTATATGAAATTCAATCCCATTCATTTTGTTTTGAATATTTTTAGATTGTATTTCCACATTAATTTTATTATTTTTGTAAATTTAATTTTGTAATGAAACGTAATTAAAATATAACTTCATTTATCTTGATCAGAGACATTAAGAGATATAATCTGACCTATTTAAAACCAAAACAAAATAGAACATTATTTTGAATTTAAAACTAATCATCACATTAATCTGGATTGCCTTGCTCGGTTTTATTTAATATTATTCAAGTCAGAAAAAAAATTATTCTAATTTAAGTATAAAACAAATAAAAATAAATTCCAAGAACTGAATCAATAAATTGAACAATCATTTATTTACAGCATATTTAAAATTTAAAACTTGGACTAATAATAGATCTGAATATAAAATTTCTCTTTTAATGATGTTAAGTAGTCAAAATATATAATAAATAAATAAATAAAATAGCTTTTAGTGAAAATTAGTCCTATTTCGGCCTTCCTTGGGCCTCATTAGTATATCTGTTAGGGAATATGGGGAGATCTCCGGGGACCCTCAAGAACGATCGCTGCAATGATGATTATGGTGGTTTAATGATACGAATAGTGTCATGTTTCGGCTTTTCGTGGGCCGATTTAGTGATTCGAATCAGAGACAGATAGGATTTAAAAAATCTAGAAAATAGCTATCTTAGAGACAATTAACTTAGAGACAATTCATTAAATAATACAAAACACATGATTAATATATTGCGCCTAACAAACCACACAGAACCAGGCGGGATTTTAAATTATTGACAGGCAATTAATTTTATTCCATTATTACTGTCAGAATAAATCCCGTTGAAGTACGAAAACTTAAAGAAGTCCAATTCATAATGGATTATAGATTGAGCTACTAGTATTATCAGATAATTAATTGAAAATAATAATAACAATAATATTATTAATTATAATTCATTATAATTATTATATAAAGTACATATTATAGGCTACCATAAATAGTTTTAAAATGTGATATAAAATCACATAAAAATTTTGTTTAAATCCTCTATATACCAAGTATGTTGGGAATATTTTATTTTACATTATTTTTTCATGTTTTAGGATGCCGAAATCTGTACGCACTAGGCTACCCCTTTTAAATAGATTATGTGCATTAAATTATTTGTTTAAACCAAATAAACATTATTGTTTCATTTTGTTTTAACTCTGTATCCTTTTTAGTTATTCTATATTCAGAGCTTCTATAACAATGATATTTTTGTAATAGAATTCGTACAAATTAATAATGATTTGCTAGAATTTCCAGTGGAAAAAAATTCATTAATAATAAAATTAATAATAAAATGAAATATGAAATAAACATTGGGAACAATTCATAACAATTCACTGGCACAAAGACTTCCAGAGGATTAATATAAAATAGAATAGAAATACAAGCCAATTCAAATAAAATCTCTAGCTAACCAATAAATGGATCCAGTGACTATTTTGATAGATATTTATCTTAGTTATAGTGAGAATAATTTATCATGTTGTATCATCATCATTAATTTGGATTATTATATTTGACAAGCAATGGAGAAAAGAATAAACCACACCTTAAATAAAATTTAAATAAATTACCTTCTTTGTTTTATACCTGAAACATTTAGCATATAATTCATAACACTCGTGTTGATAATTCTTTTCTTTTAGATAAAAAATTTCTTTCGGTAGTATTATATATAGTATTTAATCCCAAATGTATAATATGTAAAATAGATTGACGGCTATTTTGGAAATGGCTACTCTGCAGATGGTTCCTTATAATATTATATTAATAAGTTAATCCCATGAATCTAACAATCTTGATGAAGTATATTTATGTTGCCAATAATAGCATTTAATAAATGAGGGAAAATTACCCCCTCACATTAATTGTGTTCCAATTCTTTATGAATGGATTTAATTTCATTTATAATTCTCCTATTAAATGACGATGAGGAATAATCACTCTTAAGCAAAGGAGCTTGATGTTTGATATCAAAGCCAATCTAAATAAGAGTTAAATGCAACTGAGTTATTAAAATCAAATCTTTAAAGAGAAAATCCGAGCAAACCGCTATTTTAATAACATCATAACACAACATATTGCTTTAAACGAAAGCGTGTTAGAGATGTTGCAGTCATTAAATCTATTTTACTAGGCCGCAATTCAAATGTATTGCAAATTATTTTATACTCAAGTTATTTGCTATTCATAACACCACACTATGAAATTATTCTTCATTTTAGAATGTTAATAAACATACTCTAGAATTATTTGTTGTTTTCTTTAATCGATGCAAAAATTCACAGGATGCAATCACCGATATTTCTGTGATGAATGCAAAAAAGAATAATTGTCCAGACAAAACTTTTCAAATTTATAAGAATTATTTTTCAATAACATTACAGGCATTATAAGGGGTTTAGGATATGAGCCCATTCCTCATAACCCACTCAATACAACTCGTGGAATTATTGGATTTCTAAGCAGTTAGATATCCATCTTATTAATTATATTTAAGAATTTAACAAATATTCCTTTCCATTACTTTATTTATTAATGTTTTTAACTACCTTTATCCAATCGATGAGATTCGAATTAATTTATTTTTCGTCCTCGTCAGTATTTTCATTTGATATTGAACCCAAACCGATACCATATTATTTATTATTATTTAGTAGCTGAATTTAGTATTATTCTGTCAATAATTTTTTGGTGTGATATGGGAATTCGTGAACAAGAATTCGTCAAATAAAAGGATTATTTGTAAATACAAATATTCTAATATGGATCATGATTTTACACTGAATTGTATTGTTATGAAATTTAGAAGTAAAAGGCAAAAAAAATATTATTTAAAATCCCTGTTAAGGATATGTCATCGATTTCCCAGAATAGATTTTTGAAAACATCAATTTGGGAAATATTATCAATGAAAATATTCCCGTCATGATTTTTGGTATTTCACAAATCAATCAAAAGATTCACAAGAACCAAGGAGAAACCATAAAAAAGGTCAATACACACAAACCCATAAAACACACGTGCCGTCAACCAATCAGAACCGCTCTAATGTTAATCCATATTTAGAAGCTAAAAATTGACAGGCACATACCTAAAATCGGCAGCAAGTTCAAATATCCGCCAATAGCATGAGAGATATATTGAAAATATCAAGTAAATCAATCTAGAAACAAATTCATCGAATTGAAAACGAAGATCCGTGACATCAAACAGACAGACCCGATGGGTCTATAAAAGAGGTTGAATTCCATGAATTCTTGCCAGGCTTTTTTGGTCGGTAACTTTAGTGTTTAGCTTATGTATTAGTTTAGTAATCAGTCTTTTTTAATTACTCTTCATTCTGTTTTTAACTTTCGGGCGCTGATGGCATGTTGAATGATTTTTTTGTGAATTGCGTAAAGATTTGTTATTGTTATTATTGAGACTTTGAGTGCATTATTTTAGTTAATACATATTTGTAGAATCAAATTGTTGTTGATAACCCAACAATAATAAAGATGGACATTTTTGTGTATAATTTCCTTAAGTGATTTTTTACGTATAATTCATAATATTCTACCGGTCACTTTAGGTGAATTATTTTACTTTTCAAATAACGGAATAATTTTCCAACTGCATTTTTGTTTATTTTCAAAAATCCTTTCATAGAACATGCTTTAAATCACAGAAGACTTATCCATGCAACCAATGACATTTATTTCAATCTGCATTGCTCGTCGAATGAATACCATATCTATGAATCCATAATCTTTTGTATGAGCTCTCCTGCTGATTAATTCTCGGTTTATGCTTTCTGTAAAATGTACGACAATATATTGATATTTTTCTTTGATAGGCTTTAATATGTTTGCAAATTTTGAGAGTATTTTTAAATTCAAACTCATAATAAAGTTTATTCGAATGAATACCTTATATCGACAATTGATTAATTCTCTAAATGAAGCTGTACGTGATACATTTGATTAAAACTAATTAACTCAACCAACAAACATTTGATACACATTCATTATCTGATATCTCAAGGAAAAAGATTTTCCATTTCATGTATAGATACATGGTTATTTTGTAATATCTAGTTCTAATTGAGAGAACGAAATTTGTCGAAATAAATACAATGTGAAAATATTGATTTTCTTAGCAAATATAAACCTCGAAAAATAAAACAAGACAGATGGTGGATTATATGAATCAATTTTTCAAACATTTCAATGATCATTTTATTAAAATACCTCTTGTTTTAATAATATAATTAACAGATTTATATACTGACATTATCCAGGTTCACAGTTCGCCATCTATTTATGGAACCCTTTCATGTATTGCTTGGTTTTTTCACTGTGGTAATTATCTTTTCTTTGCTTTTCAAGGCATCCTTTAACGTTTAAAGTTTCATATTATGAAGAGCCGTAATATATATTCTCACATATAAGGGTGTTCTTCAAGAAACTCGAGGATCTTATGTTTGTTATTTTATATTTGCGTTTATCCGCCATTATGAATGGATGAAATAATCATAAAATATGTACTCTTGTAAGACTTTTAAAGTAATCGCAGATTTAAAAAGTAAAGAAATTTCAAATTATACAATTTTTTAAAATGCATTGTTTTAAAAACATTAATTCCAAAATTGATAATTATAATTGAATAACATTATTATAAAATTTCTATTAAAACTACGTACTGACAGCTTATGACGTAATGTATAAAATATCAATACATACACTTGTACATATCAGTAACAATAGCTATGAGATAATTTATACGATTTAAATTTAAAAAATTATGAGTTAAAAAAGTAAAAAAAACCGAACTTTTGAAAGCACTACTTCATACGTCTCAATTCTAGTTATTCAGATTCGACTGAAGCGGGTTCGACAATATTTAGATGTGTGTATGTGTGTGTGTGTCATGCCCCTTGTAAGTTTATTTCAATTCTTTTAGAATTCCGAGATGAATATCCGAATGGTAATACAACAATCACTTGAATGACAAAACTATTAATCGAAACTTTTTTAATTTATATCATGTTATATTTAATTTATATATAGGCATTGTTTTGAATGATAAAGAAAACAAAAGAAATTTCTCAACTGATATTAAAATATAATAAATAGATAACTTACTAACTAATTTATCCATCATCATTAATTGCTTATCTGTAATGAATGAATGAACAAATATTGAACAAAAACAAATAAGTACAATATTCATTTTGATTTATTCTTTTCTCAATTAATTTTATATTTGGTGAGTATTTGAGATAAGCAGTGAGTTTTTCTTTGAATCTGGTAATAATTTCTTCAACCGCTTCATTATCACAAGCCACACTTACAAAAACAGGGAATTTACTAGTTCTTGGATTTTCTTTATTAGGATGATGTTTAAAAATAGATGCTAAAGTTCTATTAAGATATAAAGGCCTGTCACAAGCTAGGACGAGTATTGGAATTTTAGTTTCGAAATCGAAATCCCATTCTTGTAGTTTCGAATATTTGATAATAGTTTTCTAAATCAAATAGTCTTTTTTAAAAATGATTTTAAAATTAAACATCTAATTAATCTCCAATTTTTTATTCAGACACTAACTAAGCTTATTCAAAACTAAGTTCCTTGGAGATTATATTAAAAAACAATTAAAATTGTATTTTCGTTACTAGAATAATGTTGATAATAACCAAATATACTAAAAATCTAATTTTATCATCAACCCACAAAATAAAACTACATTTACTAAAGTGATTTTATTAATATTAAAAAATAAAAAATATCAAAAAAGAAATAAAAAATTATGATAGAATAAGCTTAATCTACATTTAACGGTTTGTGGATTTTCGAATAGGAGGATATTAACTAAGTAGCATTAATAATAAGTGAGGTGATAAGATTAAAATTCAATATATAGTCAACAACTCTTCCATTATTGTAATTTATATTGTGAATTTGAATTTAAAATTATAATATTACTAAAAAATTCAGAAGATAGGACAAGT
>JBBMOY010304447.1:0-12094 GCA_037951405.1 Platydemus manokwari | reverse complement strand
ATACTTTTTTATGATATTTTTTTCAAAAATTATTTGAAAATGATAAACTTGAAAAGTAGTTTCGATATTTAAAATTAATTCTCGTATAAAATTTAGTCACTGAAAATTTTTTTAAAATATTTCAACAATGAATATTTCAACTGTTTGTTACTTTTACATTTTTTTAAAAAGCATTATATTATTTTTTTTAATTAAGTTTATCTACATAAAATGATAATTAAATAATTAATTTAGTTAAGTTATTAAAAATATTCCATTTGAAAAAATGAAAAAAATATGAAAAAATATATTTACTTTTTTGTTTCAATATTATCAACAGTTTAATATTTGCGATTAAAAATAATTTAATTCAAAAAAGTAATATTTTTAATTGTGAAAATTTTTTAAGATTTGTTGTTATCAAATAACTGCAAAATTGAGTATTTTTTTAAATTTTAGATGGTTCACTTACATAGCCATACATTGAAGATGGGAATCATGATAGGATTGGTCATTATGTATTTTTTAGTGGAATTAATTGTGGGCCATATGTTGAAAAGCATAACACTCACTGCAGACGCTTTTCACATGTTATCAGATTTTCTAGCATTGATTATTGGTATTGCTGCTAGAAGGATTAGTAAATGGCCTAAATCATCGAAAAATACATTTGGTTGGCAAAGAGCTGAAGTTGTTGGAACTTTGGTTAATACTGTCATGCTAACAACTCTTAGTTTTACAATTTTAATTAAATCTATACAACGGTTTATTGAACCGGAAGCAATAGATCGACCAAGTATTCTGTTGTGGGTCGGAGTTGGTGGATTAGTAGTTAACATATTGGGTTTAATAATACTCAGAAATCATCATGGTCACTCCCATGGTGTCGAGACGACTAGTCTATTAAAGGTATTGGTGTACATCGTGTTTAAAATTTATCATTTCAATATTAAACAAGGGTGATGAAGTGAATGAAGAAGAAGTTAATGATGGAGCAATTCAAACAACTGTTGACGGTGATGTTAAAATCATAATTAAAGATGATGAAAATACAGCTAATCATGTACATAATCGTAGCAAAGAATCATCTCATATGAATATGAAGGCAGTTTTTCTGCACGTTTTAGCGGATTTTTTCGGTTCTGTTGCCGTTGTTATTAGTGCTTTAATTTTATGCTATGTTCCAAATTTGTACCACAAAGACAAACCAGATATGTGGAAAATGATGATCGATCCTTTGATTAGGTAATTTCTCAGAACATTTTTAATTAACGAATTTATTTATCAAATACTTTCTATTACCCATTAAATCTATTAACTGATGTCCTTGATATAATACTTGGATTATCTCATTGAATAAGATGTTTGGTTGCATGAAATACCATCAAATCCAACTTAATGTCCTTGTTACGTCATCAATCTGGCGCGGTAATCTGATTCTTGATTTCGAGTTACGCATAAAGTATCGGTTTTCCACTCACTTCAACCCTTGTTACGTAATCACTGAAAACCATGGATTATCGATTATAAGGGGATTGACCAGTGTATAATATAATCGGGATTCATTCCCTCCCTAACCGATTTATATTAAAGATGCCAATAGACATTTGTCCATAAATTCGAATTACTCTCATAAAGCACCAAACATTGACAATGAACAAATTACGTTATCAGTTTGATCAAGGTTCGCAACGAGTAATTACATGATTTTTGATGATCACTAATATGGATTATATTTGAACTATTGAACGATTTTTCGAGTACTTGCAGAATTATCACTTGTGCCAAGAATTATTACTGTGACAACTTTTGATCGAGCAACTGTTTTTAATATTTCGGTCATGTTGGTTGAGATTTTCTAGCAATTACGAATTTCTTCATGTTTTAATTTGCCAACCAACTTAATCACCATTAACTATTGATTGGTTTGGGTTTTTGTAGGTCATTTTGAATATTATTTGTTACCATGGAGAATGTTCTAGGTCGCTTAGCTTTGTCTGTAATCTAGTGTAATTGGTTTACTTTTTTTGTGTTTCACATTATTATTGTTTATGTATTGATTTTAATAATTTGATTATTTATATAATTAATTTATTATGCCGGATCTAATACCTCTATTTCAGTGTTTTGATGGTTGTACTCATACTGATATCTACAGTTCCTCTTTGTACGTTTTATTAATTGAAATTTTGTTGGAAAGTCTAATTTTTTTTATTAAGTGAAGAAATCGGCTCTGATTTTATTGCAATCGGTCCCGAAAGACGTGTCGATTCAAGAATTGAAAGAACGAATGGAACTAATCGAAGGAATCGAAAAGGTTCACGATTTGCACGTCTGGTTGTTACAGAGTGACGTCATCATTGGTACCGTCCATATCCGATGCTCAAATGGTTTTGTTTTTCGTTTATTTCGCTTTGGTTCTCTTAGCAAATCGTTTTTTAATCGACAGAAAACTACGTTGCAGCCTCCAAGAAAGTTAAGAATCTCTTCCATGACTTCAAAATCCATTGCACGACTATCCAAGCAGAATTTGCCGAGGTAAATTGATTGCCATTGATTGCTTCCCGATTCATTTGATTGTAGCACGCTGACGACTCGAATAGCAACAATTCCGAACCGAACACGTGTGTCCTGTATTGCGAGAACGAAATGAAAGGCAGTGGCAATGTGGCCTGCCTCGCCAAACAGTCTTGTTGTCCAACCAAAGCCCCATTGGCTGTGATGAATAACAACGTACCCAACAACAACAAGATCGCAGTCCAGCCCATATCACTGCTCCATCAAGAATCAGCCCCGTGTTTACTCATAACTGAAAACAGTACCGAGCTCACAACTCAATCCTCCACCGTCGAGGAGACCTATTAGTGTGTCTCGTCATAAATATCATTGATCAATGTGATATCGTGTGCGCGTGTGTATGTGTGTGATAAAGCTGATATATAAATATAAATATATTATATAGCTACTGCATATATGCATCACATTTGTACTTGCATCAGGCGCTATCAGTCGTCATCATTCAACAATTGTGATAATACCTCACCAAATATATACATGTTGATATTTGACTTGATTTTATTTGGTTTTTATTCGAATTTTGTTGATAATTATTGATTGATATGTGCTAAAATCCTTTGAAATACGAATAAACATTTAGTAAGATTGGCATTGCTTTTGTTCAACATTGATTTGTATGATTGCATATTATTGGTTTATCTGTATACGTCACTGTTACCGATCAGTTAATATTGGTTGTAGACACACACACACACGTGCATTAACAAATTGACAATGACAACGATGTGTTGGTGTTGCAAGCATCGATAGTGGCAATATCAGTGCTGTTAATATTCTTTCAGAATGTGAAAATTTCACCTTTCGTTTCGATTATTGTTTTTCACAATTTCATTGGTTTATTCTTGCATACATTGTTATATCAATTTAATCTTCATATCAATAGTTCTCTGTAAAACTGTCTAATATATGACCAACTGATACTAGACAATATTTGATGACGTCATTTTTAACGTTCATAATGACAATCTAAAAATTTATTTTACGCTTGATATACTTTGTTGAAATGTGAAAACCAAAGCGAATTCTTACACAGTGTTAGTTGAATGATAATATTTCGACATCACGGATTGCAACTGTTAGTATTGATGAAAAATAATAGGAAAATGGGATGAAAATCGATGAATAGTAAATTATGGGTTTATTGTTATCATAATATTGGGCTGATTATTCATTGAAAAAATTGTCTCTGCTATAAGTTGGCACGATTATGAACGGAAATTTCAAAATCCTTCAGAAATTAATGAGCTACTCTTTGTGTTCAGCTAATAGTCGGTAGTGGTATTTCGAAAATAAGTTTCAAAACATATAGAATATGAAAAAAACGTGAAAAATATCACCGGTGAAAATCATTAATGCTAAAAATACGAACAATTTCTTATTAATTTAATAATAATGATTATAATTATTATATTAATTATTATTATTAGTGTTATTCTTTTTCTTAATATTATTAATAATAATAAATTATGGTAGTGATGGAAACGAATTTCTATTTCCAACCTCCATTCAAATCATTTACCAACAACCTATCATCATCATTTGATTTCAAATACGAATCATTTGTTGATTGCTGAATATTTAATCATTTTTCTATTATTATAATGACAATAACATTCTTTTCAGCGTGTATTGTTTTGCTCATATTATTTGGTTCAATTAAATCACTCATTGTAATACCAATTCAATATTTATTCATCACAAAGCGCAATGCTCTAATCAGTGAATTTCAAATTTTTGTTTCTTCTCCTCGGCTTTACAAACTTCAATGCATATCAGCAAATTTAATCATTTTATTTTCTTCTCATGAAATATCTTCGTTTCATGCTAACTATTTTTTTTTTAATATTTTATTATTGTTGAATTATTAATTTACAGATTTTGGAATATACACGGCTTAGTCATGAATTTTCCAATTCATCATCACAATTATATAAGTGCTGGGTTAGTGCTGATGTAACATTTATTTACTCAAATATAGTAGTACTCGATTGGTAATAGGCTACCTTTAGGTCATCATTTATACTCAGAGTTTGCATGTGTTTTGTATGGCAAACTATAGTTCGATGTCCCGTAATTTGTCTTGTTTTGGATTGGCCAATCCATGTGTATTTAAGGTATATTGTCTGGTCTGTATGACTGGGCAGGTATGCATACTTAACCTGTCACGACTGTCAATGCCTTTTCTAGACGGACTATAGTCATCAATTGTTATTGATTTATGACATCTGAATGAAAATGCTTATGTGAAATAAAAGCTTAAAGAATAGTGTCGTGCTGAAAATCTGTTGAGGGTGCAGTCTCTATTTTATTATTTTATCTAACTATATACGTGTTAAGTACAAATGGCTCGACGACCTGCCATTCCACTCTCGACGGCTCCTGGGTTCTGAGAATCCTTGGTGAAAAATAAATTAGAGAGAAACATCACAATAGAATTTATGGGTTTTCACCTTGATATTTAAAATTTATTAATATTTCACTTAATGATGATAATATTAAATCAAGACAACAATTTTGCTCCAATCAAATAAGTATCGCAGCTGTAACGATAAAAGTGTTCATTTAAAATGGATTGTTATTGGATTTTAGACTAAACTTTAACTTTCTAAGCATAAATATAGATCAATGTGATTATTAGTTGAGGACAAATTCTTTATAAATATACCATATCGAATTTCAATAAACGAAACAAAGGTAATTTCATAAAATTATTTTCAAATTCATATCTGTTAATAATTTCGATAAGCTGTACTTTATCAGTATTTGATGAACAAAATGTTCCTGAAGGACTTTGAAACGTTCAATAAAATATTTTGTCACAATGTCGATTTTATCGAATATTATTACGTATGAATTGATCATTGGCCTTCGTTTGAGAAATTGACGAACACGACAAATGCTAGATTGTGCATTCCGTCATAAATTATGATATTAATCGGTTTTATTAAAAATATGAATTAAAACACGCTAAAAAATGTAACGAATATTGATTTTTTCTTCTTCACGATAAATATCGAATATATGAAATTCGATATTTGATTTTCTTTGTAAATTATTTGTTTCAATTTTTGGAAATACGGGTGAAAGAATGAATTTTTCCCTGACGGTTAAGATGAATATTATCTATTAGCCATTGATATCCTTTTGAGTTCAATCAATACAGATTGCCGATAGTAGATAAAAGCCAATAATTAAACATCTGCTGGGATTGTTTTACTCAAATCATCTGGCTCGAATCAAAGTATCAGAGCCAATTCTCGATTAAAGGAGAAAATATCCAAAAGAAAATCATTCTTCGAGACTTTTTTTTATCGATTATCTTCTTTGGCACTGGTATATGATTCGATAAAGTTTTATCCAGAATTAATAATGCAACTCTTTTCTTTATATTAGCAAATACATTTTTATAGCCCTTTTAAATTATTTTGTGCTTTCAAAACTCGATAATCTGATCTGTCATTTGATGAAGTAATGAAGTTCAAATTATGGTTTTCTAAAAGCAATCAAAGAGAGATACAAACTGGATTCCATTAGAGAACATTGAATTGTTTTTTGTTGAAGCTCGATTCGTTTTTCATATTCGTTCTATAAAGCTCCAATCAAAAGAATATGCTCAATTAAATAAATTAATTTTTTGGATTTATTAATGACCAGAAAATGTGATCTGCGAGCATCTGGTTTTCTTGGGGGCTTTGAAAATGCGTGCAATACCGCATTTTCTTCCTTATACCCAGTATGGTAGATAATAAGAGTGATTATTGTATTCATTAAAATTGAATTACTACTAAAGAAGAATTGATTGATTGAATGACAAGATGATCTTATAAATTAGAAAAAACATAAAGGTCCATAACACCACGTTACAATAAAACCTGCTCCTCTATATACATTATTTTACGATATAAACAGCAATAACAAACCTTTGTGTTTTTCGATCACCGATCAGTGGATTATGTGTCAGAATATATTGTCTATTATTTTCTCCACAATTTATATATTTGTTTTACAGGTTTTTAATCGATAATATCACTACAAAACAGATCCACTCCATACAAAAAGTCACAGACTTTGGCAAGTATATAGTTCGAAAACGAAACATCACATAACAAAGAAAATTAAGACGATCAATTCAAAACAATAACATTGTCCAGCCTCTTTTTTTTTCAACAGATCGTCAATAGAATCGAAAGAAATTTATCCGAAAGAAAAAATCAACAACTGCTGATGAGGTTTGATTAGCGTAAATGACTGTCACGTGGCTCTTAATTCTTCGGGATTTATTTTGAAATTTTTAAGGAATTTTTTGAAATTTTTTAAAATTTATTTACAGTCGATGTTAAAATTATATTGAATTGTACGAAGTCCGAGAATTCGATAAAATTAATCCTTCGTTCCATGAATATTTGATACGATTATAGAATCAAGATTAATTGATCTATTCTTTGCTCTGATTAGATTACTGACCATACTGAACAAGAGGAATGTAACCGTCAACTTAAACAATTAATTTATTGTACATGATTTTTTTTTGTTTAAATGAGATCGGTATTATCTTTGTATTTTAATAAGCTACTTTATAATTTGTTTGCTACAGATCATTTGTTTTATTACAAGGTTTGCTCGTCACATTTCATTGATCTTGTTACTATGCGCCTGGTGATCTAGTAAACAATTTTTAATTTCTTTACTTGTCCTTCCTTGTATTTCATCGGATTTAATCTTTTATTTTACAGTATGTTATATTAATGATTTAAATTTAATTCATTCACCTGTTCTCGGTTATTTATTTTTCCACTTCATTTGTTAATGTTTTATACGTATTCGCTCTTTTATCGATTTCCCAGCAATGGGCAAATATTGCTGCCTGCAATATAAAGTCTAATCACAATAGCGATTTTTAAATTTATTATCATCACAATTTTTCACAATATGATCAGAATAAAACTTCTTTTACCATAATACCTGTTGATGATGGGATTTATCAAACCGAAGCTGTGATATCCGATTTCTTCTCAGAAATAAAGTTGTAGCTATAAGTAGAAATATTAATTATTCTCCTGGAATCAAATATAAGATAATAAAACTTGAAAATATAAAAATAATAATACTAAGTAAATATATTAGCTGATAACTAAATATTTGTACGTAGAAGGAGTTTATAACACCAGTGTTTCAGTAATAGATTCTACCGGCAATCATTCCAATGCTGCTTACAACTAGGTATGAAAAGCCAGTTTAAAAAAATAAGTGGTTTGGTTTTAGAGTGGAGTCTTAGCGATTTAGCAAAACTTTTTGGGATTAACCGTATAAAAAATTAACGTATCATTACTATTATAAATCAATATATGGGTAATTGAACCAAAGCAAGTCTTAATATCTGGAACAATGTTTGGTCAACAAATGATAATCTTCGTAAAAATGGTTCTAATAAATAACTTAAAATTTTCTAATAATCGATTTGTTTTCGTAAAATTGACAAAATAATGAAAATATATGATAATCTGGTAAATCTGGAAAAGTGAAAATTCTAAATCTGGTGTTTATTCTGCCTGCTATGGTCACATGTCTCCATGTGTTGATCATGTTCGGTTTCTAAATTTAGTATCAAATAATTCGTTACATAGTTTTTGGCTACAATCTATTTTTCTAGTGACGTTTGTTACTATTCTTTGCATTTTCATCTTTATTAATGATGTGAGTTACTATTTTTATTATTCGGGCTTTCTTCTTGACTTTGGATTCACTTTGAAAAAAGCTCGTCGAACTTGAACCAATTATTTTATAACATTTTTAGTTAGCCAGTCATATCTTCAACCAACCGAAAACTTCAATTAAAATATCACCAAGTTGAGTTGAGAATTTTAGAGCTTTAGCTAAATAAAACAAATAATTGAAGTAAATTCATAAATAAAATCCATAATCAACACATTCAAGAAAAAATTGAGAATTTCATTATAAGAAATGTGAAGAAAATCAAACATTTTGAAGAAAAGAAATGAATGAATTTTTCAATTTTTTAAATAAATCATACGAAAAAATTTTTGAAATCATTTGGTTTAAAAATTTGGTTAAATATACTTTTGTGGGTTGACTTCCTTAACGCCATTTTCAATGATCAGTTTACTTTTATAAATGGTCAAGATTGCCTTATTCAGATTATTTACAACCTTGTGCCCTAGCGCAATCATATTTGGACTCATTACAGTTTAACAATTTTTCTTTTCGATTCTGACTCATTCGATAACTGGTTTTTGAGAATTGCTCTTTTTTTGTAAACAATACATTTTTCATCATCTGCCTCATAAAATAATAATTTTGAACTCAGTTGTAAGAGAATACTCATGCTAGAAATATAAAAGACACGAATAATTGATTTCATTAAATAATTTAATAAAATTTTAAAAATTATTTTTAACATTAAAATTACTTTTTCATTTTAAATAAAATTTTCAATAAAATAATATTTATATGTCCAATTGATTGACAAATAAATTACAGAAAATCAATAGAATTCCATTATCGATTTCATAATATCAATATATCACAGCACAGTAAAAGGTAATTACTTAAAAGATAATCAGAAAAAATGTCGACAATACAAGACTGTCAATAGTTCTCGAGAGTTGATTATTTTTCTAGTCTGCATTATGTGTGTCTATTTGTTGTCTCGAGTTCTGCTTTTCATTAAAATAGAATCGTTCGAAGACTTGCTTAATAGTAAATATCTTTCTATTTCTCATGTCATTTGTGCTTTTTATGATTATTGCTTTTCGTGGATATGCACCAAATGAAGACCTCAATCCAATAAATTATTATTAATTCGAAGGCCCATGATTGGTTATGGATAGTGTGTTTTATCTGACAGCGTGTATACCATCGTAGGGCTTATTTATAGATCTTAAGGCGATTTCTGGCACATTCTGCATTATTGTCGAATAATAAGCTTATCTCAAAAACAATTTTTTTAATTCGATATTTGCTGATTTATTTTTAAACATTAAGCTTAATTCTACGGATTATTTCGAGCTTTTCTCATCAAAGCATTTTTATCAGATGAATTATCAAATACTCGTTTATTGACGCACCGAAATTCTAAAATCTTAACGTCCCGATTCAAAATGTTAAACTTGAAAAATATTGATTAACGATTTCGAGATTTAGCTTAATAAAGAATGAAAATTACTAAAATTTTAAATCAAAGGACTTGATGGTTTCAGAAATGATATTCCTGAAAATGAATTTAATGTCTTTCAATTATGATCGATTTTTAGTATCGGTTATGAAGAAACCTCATAATGTTCCCGAATTTCTACCCTCGTTACTTATAAAAGTTAGAGCGGATTTCAAATTAATCTAATATTTGCTCAGGAAATTGTGTTTTCTTGGTTGTAGTGGAAAATATTAAAACTTCTTCAACGTTTCCTGTTTCTTTTAAAATCAAATATTCCAGAAAAATAAATATAAGCTTGATGATAGTTTTATATTCGAAGTTGTTACTTTTGTTTCGAACACAATTGATCTACAGCTCTTTATAACTCAATAATAGCATCAACATCAAATTTCTGTCTAACATCTCAAGGAAATTACTTATCCAAGGTGAATTCATTAAATGTGTCAGTTTAGTATGATTAATTCTCGTCATAATAATAACGCTGTAGAAAGTGCTAGAAATATTATTTCCCCATTTCTACCAAACAATTATGAGAACGTTTACAGAAATAGCTATCAATAGGTATCGACAAAATCAATAAAAATTATCTGAAAATAAAAATCTAGAGAATTTTTTTCGTCGTATGAAGTCCATACGCCCTTGAAGGAGTATAAATTTATCAATCAAAAATAGTCGATAAAATTGGCTCATTTTCCTTTGTGAATCTTTCAATGAATCGTTAATCAATGATCTTGTCTTGATTATACAAAGATATTTATTGGAATAAGATGTGTCATGACTTTAATGAAGGAAATTTATCTTTTGAAAAATATATTCCAGTAAAAATCTTTGTTGGATATGATTATCAAAGATTGTTTGAAGAAGTCATTATGTAGAGATTGATTCAATGATTTTGAATTCGGCACTTAGTGGCTGTGAGAATCTTTAAATAAATTAAAATTTTTAAAGATTTAATTCAGATTTTATATTAATTTGAATACATAATTTGACGTCACAAACTTCAATTTGTTTTCGATGTGTGTTTTATACATGATGAACACGCATCTGGATTCGATTCTGAGAAGATCGATGGCTGTAACTTATTGAAGAGAAAGAGGACGATATTCAGAATGTATAGAGAATATATGAAGAAAACATTAAAAAGATATAAAAGAAAGATATAAGAAGATGATGTAGAGAAAATATAAATGAAATAAAAGAAGATATAACGAAGATAGAAGAATTGGAGATTTTTATGCAGATTTTAAAGAAAAGGGGATGCTTACAGTGGCAAAGACGGAATGATAACCCCTCCTCATGATTTGGAAACCCTTTCAGTTGGATATAGAAATTTCCATGCCTAACTTATCCAAACTTTTCCTTGATTTATAAAATATAATATCGATCATTCTTAAATAGATAAAATGTTTTCCATTTGATTTACAAAATCAATTTTCATTTCTGGGATAGTTTTGAAAGCTATCATTGATTTTATGATTAAAATTGCAGATTTATCGAAGAGGTCTTATTTTAAAGAATAGAATGATGCTCTTATCGAAAAGCAACCTTTGGTTTACCATTGGAATTGCTTCTTCGCACGCAAAACGGGATTTTAAATTTCATCACTGACGAGTTTTTATCTACTTTGATCTGGTATTGCGCTGGAATTTTTTAGGCATAAATTGAAGCCTGGATGCTGATTTATGTGTGCATAGTCTCGAGGGTTTATCCAATAAAATCTTGATTTCTTTCTGACACTGTGCGTATATTATCAAATACAAATCTAAAAATAGGTTCCGCAATAATAATAATGGTTATAGAGCTTTTGGCATTCTCAAAAACTTTTCTAAACATATATTAGTTTAACTTTGATGGGGAATTTGTTTCATTCACTAAGGAATCTCTAATTTCTAATTAAAATCGTTTTTGGGCAATATAAGTCGTGGGAGTCGTATAAATTACTTTGTACTAAGGAGGAGTAATCAAACACTGTTCCATGTCAAAAACAAGAAATCGATATCGTCCCTAATTTCAAACTGCCAACGAGTTATTTTATGTTCTGACTTAATGCCCTTAGGTTTGCATGTTTTTAAGTCATTGATGCTCATTCGTCATCCTTGTTTTCAGAGGATGTCGATCCATTTTTATGAGTATGAGTTTCAAAGATATGAAATTTTTGTCTTAACGTAGTTCTGACTGGTCATTAGGTGTTACTGTATGTATATATTCGTACATGTGATTGGTATATTCAAAATATCCAAACTACCGTATATTTTTGGTAAGATTCCTCTACACGTAGCACAAGGTATTGATTTATACTTTGTAAAATTTATAGAAATCATAATTATCGAAAAATGCACACACACGTACATATATATATATGTATAT
>JBBMOY010303336.1:0-12099 GCA_037951405.1 Platydemus manokwari | reverse complement strand
AATTTCTACGACGACATTTAGACCTTAAATTATATTTCTATTCCAAGATATTTCTCCATTGGCGACGAATCTACAAATTTTGTTATATCTCAACAAATAATTTTAAATTGTTGGTTTTATTTTAATAAAATTGTCATTATTTGTTGATTGTTAGTTTACTAATGGATATCATTTTGTAAACATAATTTTTTTGTGTGAGTCCCGTGCATCAAAAATACTTTATTTAGAATTTCGAAAAGGGACAAAGCGTAATTGTTGAACCAAAGCCCTATTTGAATTCCGAAATTTAAATATTTGTGGAATCTTCACCTGTACGATTTATTTGATTTGGATCAAATCTTCATTTCATTACAACATCGACAGGTTTGGGATCTGTATCTAATTTATTAAATAGATATTAATATACTTATTTTGAGAGAAAACACAAATACCTTGTTCGTGGCACTTCTCAATAATTTAGAAGTCAGTTTTTATAAAATAACTCTAAAAATCTTAGACATCATTCTGATAGGTTCTAGTGTTAAAAGAAGGTGTCCTCGCTGATTTTCAATTAATTGCATTTTGCCATACTTTGACCGGGGTTTTCAAATAATTAATTTTTAGGATATTTTAAAAATCATGTGCATGTATTATTTGATTCTAAATAACTAAAATTTGACTCAAGTACTTAAATAAAAAATTCAAAATGTTATTAAAAAATTTAATTAAATAATCTATATAGTTTTTTGCAATACACTCCACAATTTTAAAATTTTATTTTAAGACCCTATTTTTAATTTTAGCTTAGGACCCTTTTTTGATTAACTTTAACTCATTATTTTTCTAATCGCTATTATTTATTTTCTAATTTATATAACTATATTTACTTCTACATTTGTATTCATTACTTGTATATACTTCTATTTTTACATTTACTTGTACTTTTTTCTACTTTTGGCATCTTCGAATGCCATTTTTAAATAAGACAGCAAATATTATTGGTAATGGTAGCTTAAGATGTCTACCGGTATTCTACTTGTCAGAAGCATACAGAACCTCTAATCAAGTACTGTATGATTTGTTTATTTTAGTGCTTATATGCGTTAGATCTTGTCTAAGCCTGATACTATTTCATATCCAACTCGAGATACAAAATAAGCTTTTCTAATTCATTAAAATATTTTTATAAGACAGCTACTTACAAGTTTTATTTATAAATTGGCACAATCTATTAATCAGCTTCTTTTATTTGAATCATCATACGATGTTAGAAAAGAAAAAAAAATCGATGGCACCTTTCAACAGCAACTACTTTTTACAGAAGTACTGATTATTTAAACTAAAGAGGGAAAGTTTATTGCTTAAAAGAATAATTTTATTGTTTCACAACTACCGGAATGAGATTGCTAAAGTCTTTTTGAAAATTTAATTTGTTGGTGTTTTCTCTATACAGTGAATTTGAGCCATCAAATTTTATTATCTATGAAATAAATGCAAAATATATTGCAGGAAACTGGTGTGAACATAAAAGGATGTTCAAATGTTATTATAAATCGAAATATTGAATAAAATGAGGAGGGTGAGATTATACTTCACAGTGCGTTCAGCCGTCATATGTATGATATAGTTTCCATGGTAGTATTAGTATAGAAGACACAAAAGTATCAAACTATCTTACATACAGTTGTGTAGCGCTTATCAAAGCAGATTTGAAAATCGACTATTCATTCTTTTTGAAAATTGCTTCCACAAGACCATAAGCATTTACAGACATGTACTGACAAGCAATAGATAAAAAGAACCAATAAGAGATATTGAAACTATTGTACTCATGACGCTCAATATAACATTCGTGAACCATTAAAAGCTCGTATGTATGTGCATATCATTGATTGTCTGATTTGTATGTCATTCGCTATGTAGTGTAATTTCTTGTTCAATTTCAGTCAGTTTGCTATTTTTGAACCAGTCCCGTGTTGGTCTAGCCTTAACAAACTGAATATCTAGTCAAATTTCGATGCCTATTGATTTCATGATTATAGCAAAACTATTGTTGTAGTGATTAAGCTAAGAAAAGAAGTTCTTTGACGTAATTTCAATATGATGAACTTTTGCGTATGACTTGATCTTAAAATGTAAGAGAAAATTAATAAAAACTGAGAGGTAAATCCATTTTCTTTGTTCTTCGTTATGTTATATAAATAAATATCTCTGTTTGCTGGATTGACAAAGCACTTTGAATGGTTCACAGTGCTATGTTGATAACCGATGGTTTGGAGAGAGATGTTAGATCTCCAATAAAATGTATAAATAATCGATCCGAATACAATGGCATATAATTATGACATCAAATGTTAATTTTGTCTTTATATTGTAATTATTGATTCTACGGCTGTGACAATTTGGGCTTCGAGAGAAAATAAAATACAATCGTGACATTGAAAAATATTATATATTAATAAATAATTAAAAATATTTATTTTCATAAAATCTTTGAATATTTTTAGTCTTGATTTACTCATGAAGTTCATTTGATGACATATTTTCCCTGAGACCACTATGTAACCAAAAGTAAAATTGTTTGATTTTTAGATTAGAAATAAATGAGTGGTTTCCCACAAAGACTCCTTTAACCAGATAATGCAATCCCATAAATAAAGTGATTAAAAAAAATCAATAATTTCGACATAAAAATCATACTAGAACATTCTCCTGCAGAATTGCATTAATTACTTGAACGAAAATCTCTGAAAAATACTTTGATCCCACATTGGCTTCTGGAGATATTTATTTGTAGCTGCTACTATTAAACATGAATTGAAAACCATTTAAGAAGTTCTACCAAAGAAGTCTTTATAATCAAAATTTTCAATCAAATTAAATGAATCATTTATATTTTTTGAAAATAAATATATTTTCTATTGAAAATGACCACTTAAACATTATTCACTTTAAAATCATCGCAAACATAATCAAGGATTTATGAAATAATTGAAGTCTAAGTTAGGTACTAATCCTAATATTTTAGCATCAATGTAATTCCTATCGAACTAGAACATCATCGATTTTAGTCAGATAGGATAAGCCTGATAGGATAATAGAACTGCAAATGGCACTTTGCCGAATTGCAATTTACTTTAAAACCATTATTAAAGAATGAGTAAAGACATTTATTGGTAGGCAGACTTTTAAAATTTTTGTTTACAGAGGACCACCTAATATAATGGATCTTATTTGTGTTTAATATTGTTGAGTATATCACAAATTAATCAAAAGGGTTCCAAGAACCAAGGAAAAATCCGATAAACACACGTGCTATTATCCAATCAGATTTGTTCTCATATTAATCCATATTTAGAAGCTAAGAATTGACCAGCACATACTTTCAAACGGCAGCAAGCTCACATATCCGCCGATGACATGAGAGATATGAAGTAAATCTCAAGCAAATGGATCCACAAACAAATTTAGCATATTGTAAACGAAGATCCGCGACGTCAAGCCGGTACACTCGATCGGTTTATAAAAGAAGTTGAACTCCATGGATTCTTGCCAGTCTTTTTTTGCTAGGTAATTTCAGTGCTTAGCTTAAGTGTGATTTTAGTAATCCGTCTTTTTGATTACTTTTCATTCTGTTTTTAGCTTTTGGGCACTGATCCCATTTTGAGTGATTTTCTTTGTGGATTGCGTAAAGATTTGTTATTGTTATTATTGAGACTTTGAGTGTATTATTTTGGTTAATAATGATCTGTAGATTCAAATTGTTGTTGATAGTTCAACAATATCAAATAAATAATAAGGCATTAAACAATAATAAACCATATCTTATCCGACAAGATTTAAATATTTAAAAATTCATGATTTTTTATAACTATTTAGTATCAAACAAATAAAATCCGATTTAAAAACATTCAACAAAACCCATTCACATAATTTCTACCCAACAACTACTACTGCTATTGAAAGCTTATTTCCAATTATTTCTTAATCATTTATTATTGTTATAAAAGGATTAGTTAAAATCTTTTGAAAACAGGAAATTTATCCATTACAATTCTCAGGTGCATGAGAAATTAGGCATAAATCTCATCAATATTTCAGGTTCTATTAGAATTCTTTATTTTAACAATCATTGGATTGTAAAATTTTATTATTTTATTTAATCGAATCTGCATTTTATCAAGAACCTGATTAATGTTTTTAATCAATTGATTATTTCGCCAATTATTCCATTTAAAGAAAATAAAACGGGGAATTCAGTCGAAGACATAATAATGATTTTATAATTGATAATATGAAGTGGTTTACTTCTGAAGGTTACTAAATATAAAACTATTTAACTATCATCCAGTGAGATTAAAGATATCTTTATGGAATGGAATACCAAATAAAATCGAGATTAGACATGTTCACAAATATCATTTATAATTTTAAATTCACTCCTTAGAAACTGATAATGAACATTAAATTTGTACAAAGATTTTCAAACATTTTATCTATTAAAAATAGATTTTTAAACGATTTAACGTCAAAATATCACAAGCATTTATGAATCCATATAAAAATAATACAATTTCTTCCGTGACTCGTTAATAAATGTTTACTGTACAACATTAAGTTACATACCACACACCAAAATGGACTAATCACTTGGTATACTAATAAAAACAAATCGTCTAACGATATTAGATCATTTTTCATAATATGATTTAAATTGATAATTAAAAGTACATATCAGTAGTTTCAGTATCGTCAGTCAATTGGGTATATTAATCAACAATTTAGATCTGAAAATATACTAAACGAAATATCGCTATCAAAGTCTCAATAACTATAGTAAATCTTTTCACACTCACAATAGTTAATCAATCAAGACGGGATCAGTGCCAGAAAGTCAAAAACAGAATGGAAAGTAATCAAAAAACGGTTTACTGAAAACCACAAGAAGTTAGTTAAGCAAACGATTTACCGTCCAAAAAGACCGGCCATTGTTGTCAAAAATGGGCTCTTTTTATAATACTCTTACACACATTATTTCATTGATTAATTTAAACAAATTGTTCTGGAATATTCTATTAATTTTTATTTGTTGATTTAAACAAATTATTAATGATCTTCGTATATCATATTTCTAAGTATATTTATTTAGAATGTTATAATTATTTTTTAAAAGTTAATTTTGTACCTACTGGACAAGTCTAAATATTACTAATGTTTGATTTGTTCGATGATTTCATGATGTGCTTACAAGAAAATTTATTTTAAAAATTATTTTTAAAACTCCTTCTCTTTATTTGATCTCGATGATCCAAAATTTATCATTAATAAAATAAAGAATTAGCTAAATGCAATATTATTGTACTATTAATTGTACTTCAAAAGGACATACATACAATAAAATATTCTTAGTAATGTTATGAAATATAGTTTACACTTATTCGCACTTGAATGAAGGTTACTTAATATTTGTAGTAATAAAGAAATAAAATTCAATAAGAAGTTTGAAAGAAATTGAAGTCTGCAAGTGGTGCGTTGTAAGATATTTTAAGATTTTCGTCACCGTTCGGTTGTAAAATCGGTTCGGCTATTTGTGAATTAATATTCATTTTATTTATATCTTTGTTGTTATATATCCAACAATCGTTTTGTGAATCATATCCTTGTGAGATATTTTCATGATTTGAATCACTGACTATGTTTTGACGATTTTCTTCGTTTCGAAGATTGATTGTCGAACTGGTAAGTTTTGTGATATCTTGTGTATCAATGGCACTGGACTTATCTGTATTACAGTTTAATGGTGATTTTACTTGTGGAGTATATTGGAACAAATATGGATATTGCCAAGTATTGGATGGCACTGGTGTGTATTGATATATAGGATTGTTGTTTATAGGAACTTGATAACTCCATGGACTTGGTGATTGAGGTGGCATCATTCCCCACATTGGTTGATTTGGATTTGGTAAACATTGATGAAAGTGGGGACATGGCACAGATTGCTGTTGATAGAGACAATTTGGAGGTATCTTATCAAACTGATAAGGATTAGCCCACACCCCAGAAGAGTTAGCTAGATGACTCGATGTATTAGACCAGATGAAGGGTTGTAAAGAATATTGAGGTGCCAATCGGAGCATTTTCTCTTCTGAATTCATCTGATCAGAAGGCAATGAATTACAAAGAATCATTCCTGGAACAGTTGAAGCGTTACTTATTAAGGAGTTCGTTGAATTAGATTCTGACGACACCAATTTTCTTGAAAAATTCGGAGGTTCCATAGCTTTGACTTCAACATGTTTACCGTTCATGGTAACGAAATGTCGAACGATTAATTCCTTCACTACCGACTCGTCATCGAAACCAACAAAAGCGAATCCCCTGTGACGTTGTTTAGTTTGATCAAGCATTAAGTTCACGTCAGTTACATTACCGAATTGTGAAAAGAATTGGCGAATTGTTTCCTCATTATCATCTAAACCGATGCCACCGACAAATATTTTTAAGCTTCTTCGATTTCTGCCTTTCATATGAATGTTGCACTGTTTCACATCAACTATTTTACCGTCTAACAAATGCGGTCCTTCTTCCAATACTGTTCTGACAGTTGATTCTTCGTGAAATTTGATGTAACCGAATCCTCTTGATCGACCAGTTTTATTATCCATCATCACTACGCAGTCCTCAATTGATCCAAACTGATCAAAATAATTTCTTAAACTGTCATCATTTGTGGCTTGAGATAAACCTCCAATGAATACTTTACCAATTTCATTTCCTTCGGCATCAGTCATTTAACGAATAATTGGGGGATCACTTGAACTTATAACTTTGAATTATCGATTTATTTGTTTTATCGATTCCAATATTTATTAAATGTAGTTTAAATGAAATTTCATTTACATTTGCATTATTATTTGTAATATTAATTTTAAATTTCATGAATAAATTTTAAATTTATTTGTAAAATGATAAAATATCGTCAAACAATTTTGTTTGGAGATATCATCAATAAAATATTCAGTCTAAAGATTTTACAATTTCTATTCACAAGATTAGATTAGAAAATTAAATTTTTTTGGAATGAAAATTAATAGGATTATTTTTAAATAAAAAAATTAAAGTTTAAACAAAACTATCTCAAGTGAAAATTTTGGTGTTATGATGGGATTATTAAAATCTTTACATATTTTCTTTATTAGTTCATTTGTGTGTTGAGTGGGACGAAATTTTCACAAAGAAAAACTGATTTGCACCTCGAGAACCCTTATTTTAGCACTTTAAAAACTTTCATGCTTACACAACCGTAGAGGTATGGCATCAACCAATCACAGCGGAGATAAAATGGGTATAAGCATGCAATAACACGCATATAGGGATTGACCAATCTCACATACAAAAACCAATAAGGTCAATAGAAATGTGGAAAAGTGATACAAGCGTGACACAAAAAATTACACACAGATCTCGAGCATACATATCGATGTACAGATGGCGAATTGCCAGTATGGAGCCAGTTTTAGTTACGATTGTGTCGAATTTGTTATTTGTACTGAGTGAAGTTGGAGGTGAAGTTCTAATTGTAGGTGTGAGATATTTTGTGATAGTTAGAAATAAAGCTACAAACTTTGACTTTTGGAGTTAGTAATAATTTGGTTATTTAGAGACATAACCTAACACACACATACCTAAATAATTTGGTCTTAAAAGATTTCGAAATTTTAAGAGTACGTTAGACATAAGTGAAGACTTAAAATGGTTATGCTTGTATTATTATTACCATAAATAATATTATTACAATTAATACTATGTTTGTAAATTGTTGGAAAGTTGAAATTTGCAACGTCAACTAAATAATTCGACCTGAGACGTGCCGTAGACTTGTAAAATTACAAATTGAAGTCATAAAATTCTCACAATTTCTCAACCAGTAACTTGTTAAAAAACAAAATTGCAAACCAGTAAATTCAAATTAGAATTTAATTGAATCCACAACATATAAAATAACATTCCAAGAACCAAAACTTGAATTCAAATCTATTAGCCCAAAAACATGACAACGTGTTTAAAAAATATTAGTCTGACTGATCAAAGAACCATCCCACATTAACGTTTTGACCCCGAGCTAAGAAAATAACTTATTTTTAAATAAATTATATTTATTCAAGTCAAGAAACTATATAAATAATATTTACACATTGTATTTATATTGTCGAGTATATCACAAATCAATCAAAAAAAATCAAGGAAACAACCATAAAAAGAGTCAATGCACAGACCCTATAAACACACGTGTTGTAAACCAATCAGATTCTTTCTAAAATTAATTCATATTTAGAAGCTAAGAATCAACAGGTATATACCTACAAACGGTAGCAAGCTCAAATATTGGCCAATGACATGAGAGATACGAGAAAAATTTCAATTAGATCGATCAACGAGCGAATTCAGCAAATGGAAAACGAAGATTTGTGACATCAAGCAGACACATCCGATCAGTCTATAGAAGAGATTGAGTTCCATGAATTTCTGCCAGTCTTTTTTGGTTGGTAATTCGAGTTTTAAGCTTATCTTTGTGTGGTTTTTAGTAATCAGTTTTCTTGATTACTTTCCATTCTGTTTTTGACTTTCAGGCTCTGATCTAGTCTTGAGTGATTTACTTTGTGAATGGTGAAAAACTTAACTGTTGTTATTGAGGCTTTGATTGTAATATTTTTGTTAATACAATTTTCAGATATGACTTGCTGATTAATTTACCCAACAATATTTACATCATGAAAGCAACAAAGAAATATATATTCAAATATTATTAAAAAATGAAACCAACCCTTGCATTTAAGCCATGAATATTGAAACAACAACGAAATTATATAAATTATTTTTATTAATAATATAGAATTTTAAACCGCAAAGGTAAATAAAGCTAAACAACTTAAATTTAGAAGAAACAAGTATTAAATAATTAAATAAACTACGAGAATTTGTCAACAAGAAAAAGTTATAAATAGTTAAAATTCCCGCAGAATAAATTCTATAGGAGTATATTGGAAAATGAAACTATTGAATGGTATAAGAAATTATCCAGAGGCAACAGTGTTAAAACATAATTGAAAGGTGAATTGTCGAGAGACTAATGTGAAACCGAAAAGGTTTGAAAATATTTATGATTTTATATTTTACTACTTATTATTTTTAGTTGGAACTCTACAATATTGTAAAAAGTTAAAATTATGTAGTAATAAAAAATCTTCAGAGCAATTAAATAATAAATCAATGAAAAATAAATTAAAAAAGAACAAAAATTTTCATCCATTAAAATGATATAAAGATTTCAAGCTTCCAAATCAATCAGTTTTTTTTCAAAGTCTCGGCATTTTGTGTTGGATGTTTTGTGAATAAAGAATTTAATTTTAAAATTAATGAATTCATTTTCAATGTCCATTGAGTCGAAAATATTAATAATTTCTATTCATCATTTTTGTCAAATAAATATTTAAGGATAACCAATAAAAAATTTTGACTTTCAATAATTATAATTTCCATGAGATAAGAAATATGAGATTTAGTACTTTTGTTCACAGTGTTTTAGATTTGTAGAGTAAGAAATCTCACTTCCGAATCAACAAGTCACAGAAAAACTGGAATCGGTACCCATTGAAAATGAAATAAGTCGAGAGTATCGAGTTTAGACACTTATATTGATTTTTATGGTAATTTTTGATTGTATAATATTTTTGAATAATTTTTTATATACAGCACAAAGTTTGGAATATTTCGTAGGAAATAACGACTAATTGGAACCTCTGTTTTGACATTTAACATACATACATACACAATATTACAAGTACGATAACTGACTAATCAGAAACAACATTAAATGATTTCAATAACTTCTTAACGACATATTTATAAAGATTGACCAATTCCTGTCATGATAAATCAAAGAATCCAATTTGAAATCGCAAAGACAGGATATCGATTAAGAGTCGAACACCAGCAATACATACAAACTTCTGACAATAAGTTGCATTGGTAAAATTATCTAGTCGCGGTTGGCATTTTCGTTAAGAGTTGGACTTTTGAAATCTATCAGAATTTTGTTCCACCTCTCGACATTAATATCTCAGCACTAAAGATAGAAAAAGTTGGATATTTTTGATAATTTTGAATGATATCACGTTAAGAATTTATAAGATACGAGAAAAATAAAATAACACGATTTCACTACACATTTATATAGAATAAATTAAAAACTTAGCAGAAATATTTGTTCGTATTTTGATTTAATTGAAACAATTTTCAAGCAAATTATTGCATTAGCGATAACTCATACCCAACTCGAATAATTAATTATTAATTCACTCAACAAATTTGAGAATAAATTAGATAATTACTGGTTTTAATGTATGGGCTTATTTGTAAATAATTTTTATAATTGTATTCGAAATTATAGATTTTGTTTTGTTACCAAAATTTGACATCACCTAAATGTATGATCGAATGAAAAGGTGATAATTTATTGATGTGTGAAATTACAATTCATCAGCTATTCTCTGTGTATTTTTATCGGTAAATCAGATGAGTTCGTTAACAGTTTGATTTGGAATTGCTTTTGAGACAAGTCGTCATTAACAAAATCAAAAAAATATTGACAGAGCTTTAAAAAGTTATGCTGTTATATTATTATTAGAACAAGAGATTAAAACAAAATCGAAACTCACAACTAATAATTTTAATGGTACCACTTTGACCAAAGTTAAAAAAGGGTCCTAAAACGAAATTTTAAATTTGTTGAATGTGTTGCAAAATTCTATATAGTTTATTAATTATATTTTTTAAAAACATTTTGAATTTTTTATTTAATTACTTGAGAAGAATTTTACTTGTTTGAAATCAAATATTAAATACATTAGAGCTTATAAATCTTCTATAATTTGATTATTTAGAAAAGAAGAAAAAATAGGTCGAATTGCACATTGTTGAGAATTAGCGAGGGCCTCTTTTTTAAATTAGAAACAAATTGAGAGGTATTATTAATTTTTTTCAATTATTTTATAAAAATAAGCAATGATATTGTTAAACATATCTGTAATTAACTAACTTGATTTATAATTAAAAACATATAAATTTAAAACATCAAATAATCATATAGAAGTGTTGTGATTAAAATAGGAACTTGGTTTTAAAACTATATTTTGTCACTATTAGCATCTTAAAACGCGTGATATTAACTGAGTTATACGAATAAATTAAACATAGCATTTATACATGAAATTAAGTTATAAAATTATCTAAATTTATCTAAATTATGTAAAATTATAGATAAAGTAGGTCAAAGAACCCTTTTTTTTAACTTAAGCCAAAAACTTCTCTATTTAACTATAGAAAATTAAAAACCTATGATTACCCTATTTATACATACATGGATTCCAATCCACAGGAACACAAATGTTAAGTGTGATTTAATTCGTGATTGTCATACCTGAAAGACTGATCACAAATATTTACCTAGTATGTGATTTATTTTATGTGAAGAATGAGTACCCATTTAAATTATAAATTTAAATATTTTCAATTAAATTTCTATAGTTATATAAATTATTTAAACAATATTACATAAATATAAAATTATTATATTAGAAATATAAAAGTAGATTCCTAAAAAATGAATCCAAATTAATTAATTTATATTTAATATCGAAAAACACGAAATAAGAAATAATAAGAAAATCAGAATGACCTAGCTTTAATGAATTTCTATATTTGAATTGAGTTTGAAGAAAAGTTATTTATCAACTCCAAGTAGATTCAGCCGTTTATGATATTTGATAAACGTTTCATTAAGCAAATATTGAAAATTCAAAACAATTTAATAACGTTGATTTAAAACTTTTTATACTTTTAATATTGTAAAAATTTTAAGTGATTAATATATTTTTATTAATTGATAAAAAAATAAGAAACATTAATCAACGATTCAATTTATAATTAACGACAGACTATGTTGTAACACAATTATTTGACATCACTATTATAATAACTGTTAGCTGCTAAGACTTCTTCGCTTTTAATGTTAAAATCAAAACTCATAATTCTCAATGTGTAAAAATATATTTCATA